>PVKN010022426.1:0-15166 GCA_004027915.1 Capromys pilorides
TAAGATTAAAAATAAATAAATAAATTAAATAAAATCTGTGTTTTCTGTAAACAGGTGGATCACTATGAGTCTGATCTGGTAGTGAGACCCTCAACACCCTATAGACTCTTTCCTAAAATACAAAAAACAAAAACAAAAACCTATGTGTTTTGTTTTATGTATTTATTTATTTTGTTTTGTTTTTTGTTTATGTATTTAAATACATTTTGAGGAGGGAACCTAAGACTTCACCAGATGCCCAAGGTCCTAGGCCAATCATGATGATTTTAGGCTATGGCTAGAGCCAGGCTGAGTGGACTTGACCCAGTTCAGTACAATGAATATCAAGGGACCTTTGTCACCCAGCTCCAGGACAAGTATTTAATTTGTGCTAAGGCACCAACAGACATGCTCTCTTGACCCAGATTCCTTGGGTCACAGTAGGAGGCCTGCAATTACCACTGACCTCTGCCCAGCCCCAGGCAGGGCTGACACTCCTCTTGTCACTGAGCTGGGAGGACCCTGGAGACCTTCCCACACCTCTTATTGCCACCCTAGTGCCTGCCCATTCTATTTCATGAAACCACAGAGCATGTATGCTATTGCCTACCTGAAATTGCCTTGGTAGTACTGGCAGTGAGAAAAGCAGCAGGTGACCCCAGCAGGTATCAGTTGCTTGTCCCAGGTGATGGTTATAAGTATGTGGTTATATGAGGATACACAAGCAGGTCCATTTCAAATAGATGCACTTGGCCCGGTGCAGTTGCACGCACCTGTGATCCCAGGTAGTTAGAATGTCTTCCCAGGTTGAATTTCCAGAACTATAAAAAAAAAAAAGTATACTTTGGGTTTGGGCCAAGTATGGTGGCATATAATTACAATCTCAGCAGATTGGGAGGCTGAAGAAGAGGGGCCACTAAAAGTCTAAGGCCAACCTAGGCTACATAGTGAATTCAAGGCCATACAAAACTACATGGCAAGACTCTCTCTCAAAAAAAGGATATTTTGATAAGTGTACATCATATTATTGGGCTTCAGTAAAAAATTATATGTGATAGGGGTTGGGGAGATAGCTGCGTGGCACAAGTGCCTGCCTGGCAAGTGCAAGGTCATGAATTCAAATCCTGGTACCGCAAAAGAAAAAAAAATTATATCTGATAAATATTAACAAAAAAAAAGGCAGCTGGGCCCTTTTGGCCCAGCTGTAATCCCAGCACTTGGGAAGCTGAGGCAGGAGGATCGGTGCGAGTTTGAGACCACCCTGGGCTACAAAAGTGAACTCCAGGCCAGCCTAAACTGCATAGCAAGTCCCTGTCTCGAAAAAGACCAAAAAGACCAAAAAAAAAGAAAAAAGAAAAAAAACAAGTATAGTAATATTAATAAAAGATCTAAAGAAATAAGATTAAAAACATGGGAATGGTCAAAGCACCATATTTCATTTATCACCATCACAGAAATGCACTGATGTCAGCCTCATCAGAAACTATGCAGCTGCAAGTGACAGAGCAACCAGCAGGCTGTGGGGTACAGAGATGCAGAGAGAGGTGGGGCGCAAGATCGGTGCTGCCACCTGTAGACATCAGCCTGGCAAGGTGCGGTCTTTGGGTGGCATTTGTTCTTTTGTCCTCATGGTTGCTGTACCTCTAATTATTATGTCCTATTTCCAAGATGAGTGGGGAGACTGCACCTTCTGAGTGAGAACTAGTTCTGTGGGCACTCCCATCTGCAAGGGGGCAGGGATCTGGCATTTCCTCTAGACGGAGAGGGAAGCGGGAACAGGTGGTGAGTCTGCCACGCCAACTGTCAATTCCTAGGCATCAACCAATAATTTTTCAAAACATATAAAGAAAAATTAAAGGAGTGCGTATGTTAATAAGCCCTACTTGGTGGGAAATCTCCACACACTAGTCTCAGAAATGGAGAAAACAAGTGAACAGAAAGGAATTAGAGACAGATTTGCAGCCCAGAGGATCAGGCCCAGCCTTTGCCCATACTAGACAAGTGTTCTACCATTGAGCTACATCCTAAACACTCTTAAATTTTTATTTTGAGGCAGAGTCTCACTAAATTTCCCGGGCTGGTGATGGACATGTGATCTTCCCACCTCAGACTCTAAAGTCACAGGGATTGTAGGGGTACATCATCACAGCCAGTAGATACAGACTTTAAAATCACAAGTAATGCACAGGTAAAAACTTTATACTCAAATGTGCATTATTTCCACATATATGGACTAGTCTCCCCAAACTGAATATTTATTGGGACACAAAAGATATCTCAGTAGATTATAAAAAGAAGAAATTAAGCAGTTCTTGATTATAGTGAAATCAATTAGAATTAGGAGTAAGAAGATATCAGAGTGGTCACCTGAACAGTTAAAGACATCCTAAAAAACTCTTGAGTAGAGAGGGAAATTAAAACAGAATTTGCAGGCTGTGAAAATAGCTCAGCAGTCTAAGCACTGGCCTGGCCCTGGTGAGCTCAAGGACTGGATTAGCTCCGCAGCACCGCATGCTGTGCTGGCCCTGCCTCTGAGCTGCAGATTGAGACCCTGTACCAAATACATAAATTTAAAACAGAATTTTCAAGCTATCTTATTAAGAATTTTTTTTTCTTTTTATGGTGCTGGAGATGGAAGCCAGGCCCTCATGCATACTAGGCAAGAGCTCTACCACCAAGCTACTCCCCAGCCTCAAATTGCTGTTATTTATAAATGAAGAAACAGTGAGAGGCTTACACTTAATACCTGTGTGCTAGCTGAAAGGAAGAATTTGAAAATGTATAACCTGAAATACATTAATTGGGGAAAAAAATCAAAAAGAGTAAACCAAGCTTTTAACCAGAGAAATTGGGTAAAACACTAACATACAACAAAGAAACAACATTTTATAGGGTCCTTGCATCTATGTTCAGAAAGGGGTTGGAACATAGGTTTCTTTTTCTGCTACTGGTTTTGAAGAAATGTTGAGAAGAGCCCTATCTTTTGTTTTTGAGTAGCTTATGTAATACGATTACTATTCCCTAAAAACCTAATAGTGCATGCCTTGAAGCCATCAAGAGCTGGTGATGTTTTTAAGGAGAGATCTTGGCCACGTTTTGCACTTCTGTGGCTATCTCTGCTACTTCTGGAGTCAACTTGATATCTCCCCCCACCCAACTAACCTATCTTTTTATTTTGCTGATGCAGATTTATTCCCAGAATTCTCATAATTTAAAAGCTGTAATTCTGGGGCTAGGGAGATAGCTTGGCAGCCTAAGCACCTGCCTGACAAGCACAGGGACATTAGTTTGATCTCCAGTATCACATGCCATGCTGGCCCCAGAACCTTCGGCATGCTGTGCCAGCCCCAAAACCAGGCATGGTGACACATGCCTGTAACCCCAGCACTGGGGAGACTGAGACAGGAAGATCACTACAAATCTAAACTGCATAGCAAGATCCTGTATCAAATAAATAAATAATTTTTTAAATTAAAAGGAAAATAACTCTGCCCCTGTGTTTTCAATCTTCTTTATGATTCCTAATGAATGTGGCCACTGTTGCCTGTGTGTATATATATGTACATCCATGGATAAATGTGCCCATGTGCATGCCTAGGTGTGTATATACATGTGTGTGTCTACCTGTGCGCGGGCTTTCTCTCTTTCTCGTCATCTTTCTACCAGCTCAGGAGGCGACTGACCTGTCATCACTTATCTCCTCTTCTCTGCTCTGTCGTCTCTTTTTCTGCTGGCCTTTTCTCCTCCTCTTATAAATATGCTCAAATTTCTGTGGTTCTCTAAGTAAACAGCATCACCACAAACAACAGCAAACCAAATAACCAAAAATGCCTCACACCAAATGCCCTTTTAGTTAATGCCCTGTCTCTCCCTCTCCTCTCCTTTCAGCCAAACATCTGGAAAGAATAGTGTGCATCAGGCTTCTGTTGTATTTCGTTTTGTTCCAAATCCATTGTAAACTAATACTTTTGTAAAATATAATAAAATGAATTACTAGAAAAATGGAAAGAAACCCCCAAAGACATCCAAAATGCAGCCCCTAATTTTTTATTATTAGAGTCAACAGGCATAGATCACTGTCAGGCTGTTGTGGAAGTGCTACACTCAAGCCAGGAGTGGTGGCACAGATCTGTAGTCCCAGCATTCAGGAGGGAGAGGCCAGGCCAGCCTGAACTACATACCAAGACCCAGGCTCAAAGTAAACCAATAAACAAACACTAAACTCTTGCTTTTGATCCCCACGCTTATCTTAATAAGAGGAAGGAGCTCACAGTGCCTATGGCTGGGGGCCTCCCATCCAGAGCGGCAGAGCCTGCTCTGTGCCACCCCCAGCTCCCATCTGTGGCCACCTGACAGGTGCTTCAGGGCTGCCTTGCTCTGGGCAAAGCCTCTGCAACTGCCTAGGGCTTCTCCCTGGGTGGCCTAGTGACTACTTCAGTTCCTTTTCTTCACTAACGTTACTCTCGCCTATTCCCCTTAGTCCACTTTCTGCAGCTAGCAAAATATCCTAAACTGGACAGCTCTGGGTAATCTGTAAGGAAAAGAAGTTTATTTAGCTCAACATTCCAGAAACTGGAAGCCTAAGAGCATGGCGTTGGCACCCTGCTGTGTCATAACACAGGGAGGGCATTGCATAGCAGGACAGGTCAGGTGACCAATAGCCTCTCTCTTCCCCTCCCTAAAAAGCCACAAATGCAGCTGGGCATGGTGGTATGTACATATAATCCTAGTACTCTAGGAGGCTGAGGCAGGAGGATCACAAATTGAAGCTTAGCCAGGGCATTTAGTGACTTAGAGAGCACCTGTCTCAAGACAAAAAATAAAATTAACAAATAAATAATTTTTAAGAGGGCTTGGGGCTGTTGCTCAGTATGAAGGCCCTCAGTTCACTCCCCAGTACTGCTAAATAAATAAATAAATAACAGTCACTAATGCCATCAGAGGGATCCCACCTTCATGACCTTACTTGTCCTCTAAGGCTCTGCCTCCAGATTCCAAGTAGGACTTTATGCTTAAGCTTCCAACACAGGAAATTTTGGAGTGATTTCAAACTACTACACCCTAGTTCTCTTTTTTTTTTCCTTCATTTTTTCTTTCTTTCTTTCTTTTTTAATACTGAAGATTGAATTTAGGGGCTCTCTACCACTGTACATATCAGCCTCTTTTATTTTTTTATTGGACTCGGACTCAGGCTCAGGCTGGGCACTGCAGAGAGAATAGACTAGGAGGAGGTATTCATGGAATATAAGGTGTGGAGAGATGGGGGTGGGGCAGGTGGTGTCAGCAAGGTGTGGTTTGCCCATGGGCTATGGTCCCTAAGGCCTCTGGCCTCCCTTCCTGGACCACAGTGTCCCTTGGGAGGGAAGAGAAGGGGGGGGGGGGGCATGGCGCTGCAGGTTCCAAGAATTTTGGTCTCCTCCACCGACCTGGACTTCTCCTGGCTCTTGGGGCTTCCAGATCAACCTGAGAACCTGTTGGGTGCAGAGCCCGCTGCCAGCATTTCTCACTTAGAGGCTCTGGGGGAGCCCCAGGAGCTGTCATTTTTTTTATCACTTATAATTTTAAAGTGTGCAAATCTAATAAATATAGCAATATGTATTTAGCAATTATATAAAATCACACATATAGATTATACATATAAATTCGCATACATGCCAGGACTTTTTTCGTTAAGCTTTTTATTTTGAAATAATTGCAGATTCACATGTTGTTGTCAGAAAGAACACTGAGGGATTCCACATGCCCTTTCCCAGGTTTCCCCACCAGCACAGCTTTCAGAATCCCATGATAGTCTCATGGCCTGGATGTGGACACAGAGTCATCATCGGGACCCCACCTCACATCCTGTACAGCTGAACCCCCTTCCCATCTTCTCCTCTTTTCCCGCTCTTGAAGCCACTGTTCTCTTGTCCAAATGTATAATTGTGTCATTTCAAAGATGTTATATAGGGGCTAGGGAGATAGCTCCGTGGCACAAGTTCCTGCCTGGTAAGTGCAAGGTCATGAGTTCAAACTCTAGTCCTGCAAAAAAAAAAAAAAAGATGTTATATAAATGGCCTCATATAGTATGTAAACCTTGGGAATTTGGTTTATTCTTTCCATGTGTGGAGATTCCTCCAGTTTGTCTCCATAGCTTCTTTTTTTATTTTTATTTTTTGACATTTTCAAAACACATTAGTAGTACATTTCAATATCTGATACAATGCATATTGTTGTCCTCTTATTACTTATACAGAGCCCAGGGTAGAGGTGTTATAATATTTCAAATCATTATTGGTACAACTCAATAGCTTCTTCTCTCTCCTTATCTTTTTCTTTCTTCTCTCCTTCCATCCTTCCTTTTTTCTTTTCAATTTATTTATTTATTTGTTTGTTTATTTTTTGTGGGACTGTGGATTGAACTCAGGCCCTTGTGCTTGTCAGGCAAGCGCTTATTCTACTGAGCTATTTCCCCATTGCTCGCTCGCTTGCGCTCTCTCTCTCTTTCTCTCTCTCTCTCTCTCCCTCCCTTCCCTCTTTCTCTCCCTTCCCTCTTTCTCTCCTCTTCCAGACACCAGGGCCGCATGCATGCTGAGTGCATTAAGTGCACGCTCCACTCCTGAGCCACATCCAGTTCCAGTGGACTCCTTGCTCTTTTCTCTTGCTGAGCCATACCCATGGCATGGATGCCACCATCCACCCGCAGAAGGCCATGTGGGTGATTCCATGTGGTCAGCTAGAAGAGTAAAGCTGAGATGCATGTTTATACTTAAGATTCTGTGTGAATCTAAATTTTCATTTCTCTGGAATAAATTCCCAGGAATATAATTGTAGAGTTGTTTTGGAAGTTGTGACATCTTTGGGAGGGATGCCGAGGAATGAACTCAGATCATTCACACTGAGCCTTTTTAATTTTTGTTTTTAAACTTTGAGACAGAGTCTTTTACTAAGTGGCTAAATTGCCCAGTCTGGGCTTGAATTTAGCAATCCTCCTGCCTCAGCCTCCCAGAGAGCTGGGATTACAGATGTGTACCACCAAGCCTAGATCTTATTGTTTTTAAGGAAACTGCCAAATCATTTCCTGGAGTGGGCGTATCATTTTACATTTGCACCAACAATGAGTAATTCAGTTTCTCGGCATGTTCACCACCATTTGGTTTTGTGGCTATTTTCTCGGTCAGCCATCTGATCCTTGTGGTTTCAGGTTGCATTTCCTGACTGAGGATGCAGAGCTCTTTTCATGTGTGGGTTTGCCTCAGTCTAACCTGGTGAATGAGATGCTTGCTACTGCCTTTGCTAACTTTCAAACTGAATTGCTCTCTTTTGCTTGTTTTTTTTTTAAGCTTGAGCTTAAAGAATTCTTTACATATGTTGGATGATAGCAGCACTGGTCTAAAATGTGGTTCCTACATATCTGTTCCCAGCCTATACCTCATCTTTTATATTCTGTTTTTAACTTTCTATTTTTGAGTAATTTCTAGCTTAAAGAAGATTTCTTAAAATAGTACAAAAAGCCCCTGTATTCTGTCCCTCCGGATTCCTCAAGTGTTAACTATTTACATAATTTCTTTTTTTTTTTTTTAAATCACTCCTTGTTAGTGTCAGAGACACTGTATTTCTTTCTTTTGTTTTTAATGTTTTATTTATTTATTTGATACAGGGTCTCACCATGTGGCCAGCATGGCATGCAGTACCACGGATCGAACCCAGGTCTTTGCACTTACAAGGCAGGTACTTTGACCACCAAGCTATCTCCCCAGCCCCATTTACATAATTTCTTATTCTGTTTTGTTGTTGTTGTTGTTTTTTTAAAATTATTTGATTATTTAATTATTTATTTATTTGGTCCTTTTGAGACAGGGTCTTTTTGAGACAGGGTCTTGCTATACAGTTCAGGCTGGCCTTGAACTCATTTTTGTAGCCCAGGCTCATCTCGAATTTGCAATGATCCTCCTGCCTCAGCCTCCCAAGTGCTGGGATTACAGGTGTGCACCAGCATGCCCAGCTCTTATTCTGTTTTTGTTTGGTTTTTGGTACTGGGGATCAAATTCAGGACCTTACTTTTGCCAGACAGGCACCTATGCCACTGAGTTATCTTCTTTGGCCTTTCTTATTGGGTATTTTTTAAAACTTTTCTTTCTTTCTTTCTTTCTTTCTTTCTTTATTTATTTATTTTGCAGTACTGGGGATTGAACTCAGGACTCTGTATTTGCCAGACAAGCGCTTATTCCACTGAGCTATTTCCCCAGCCCCCTATTTATTTATTTATATTACGGCTGGCTCATCCTTCCCTGGGGACAGCATGTGGTGCTGGGGATCGAACTGCAGTCCCACCCACCCCCATACCTGCCTAAGTTTGCTTCAGCAGTTGTTTTAGACTGCTGAACCATCTTTCTGGCCCCTTATTGTGTATTTTTGAGCCATCTCTGGTCCCTTATTGTGTATTTTTGAGCCACGTAAAATTAGTTACGAATAGGAGGCGTGCTGTCTCTTGACACTCTCCTATGTTTCCTACCACACTGCCTAGCTCCTACGTTGCCACAGCACCATCTAAATCAGACCCTTGAGGGGGCTTGCAGATTAGCTCAGTTGTTTAAAGCGCCTGCTTGGGCAATCTCAATCAGGTGCAGAGAACCTCGATTTGATCCCCAGCTCCACATGCCACACCAGACTTTCGCTTAAGGCAGCCTGAGCCAGCCCCCTGCCCCCTCAAAAAAAAATTCTTCTAAATTGCATCCTAAGGGCCCGGGGAGATAGCTCCGTGGCACAAATGCCTGTCTGGTAAGCGCAAGATCATGAGTTTGAACCCCGGTCCCACTAAATAAATAAATAAAATCACACTCTGGAAGCCAGACATGCTGGCACATGCTTGTAATCCCAGCATTCAGGAGGCTGAGGCACGAGGATCACTGTGCATTCAAGGCCAACCTGGCCTACATTGTGAGCTCAAGACCAGCCTGTACTACATAGTAAGACTCTGCCTCAAGAAGCAAATGATGGAGCCTGGGATATAGCTCAGTGGTATAGTGCCTATCTGGCAAGCACAAGGTCCTGAGTTCAATCTCTAGTGCCACAAAACCAACCAAACAAACCAAAATAAATATACAGACCTCACTGGTGGTGGTTTTTTTTTTTTTTTTTTTTTTTTGGCAGAACTAGGGCTAGAATGCAGGTCCTCCAGGCAAGAGCTTATTCTACTGAGCTATCTCCCCAGGCCCACTCACTAGTGTTTCTGTTTCACAAATCACTCTAACACCCTATCTCCTGGTGCTAGTTGCTAAACCAGGCCCATGTGTTCATTTGTCATTATGTTTCTTTAGCATCTTTCAACCTAGGATTTTATTTCCCACTCACCTAACAGTTGGGCTCTGCTGCTTGGAATTCAGAGAGGAAAGCAGAGCCAGTGGAGCATATCTGCAGATGGATAAACTGAGACCAGAAATTGTGGGGCTTGCCAGAGGCCTCCAGGCTGGTCCACAATGAGGGTCTCTCATCAGGGCTGCTGTTCAAGGGAGCACTGTCACCTGATAATGTGGCCCCATGAGGCAGAACCTACTAACCACTTCTAAAATACCTAATTTAAAGCTGGGTATGGTGGTGCAAGCCTGCAATCCCAGCACTCTGAAAGGCTGAGATGGGAGGATCACCAAGTTTGATCCTACTCTGGGCAACTCAGCCACTTAGTAAGACCTTGTCTCAAAATAAAAATAAAAATAAAAATAAAAATAAAATAAAGGTTGGAAATTATAGCTCAGTGGTATAGCATCCTTGGGTTCAATCCTCAATATCATCAAACAAACAAATAAAAAATATCTATTTAAAACACAATGAATGAATTCTACTTTTTTTAATGTACTTGGTACAGGGTCTCACTATGCAGATCAGACTCATAATAATCCTCCTGTATTCAGCCTCTCCAGGTCTAGGATTATAGGTGTGTGCCACTATGCCCAGTCTCGGTGGCAGGCTTAGCATGCCCAGGGGGCAGGGCCAGTGCAGCCTGTTGTGCCGGAGATCGAATCCCAGCCCCTGCGCCTGCCTAAGCAGGTGCTTAGGAATTCTACTTTTGAGTTTGTCTTTCTTTGTGCTCCATTGCTGTGATAATTTGGAAGAGCCCAGTTGCTCCCTCTCCTGTTGCCCGAGCCCAATTCCACCTCAGAAGTGGCCCGGACCGCTCTGGGGTAGCTATTGGGAGGTGAAGGACATTTGTTTGTCCCTCAGTGGTGACTCTTGTACTTGTCACTTGACTTAAGGTGATGTCTGCCAGGTCCCCCCACAGTGCAGATAATTAATTAGCATTTTGAACTTACTAATTACTAAGTAATAATTGGGAAACACTTTGCAAGCAGATACTTCGAGGCTGAGTAAATAGCCTGCTTCCTCGGGCCTGTCATCAGGAGTCTTCTCATCCGTTCTTCACTCCTCCCAGAATCAATTATTAATATGCTGGTTGCCAAATGGAAGTTTTCTAATCCCATTATTCCTCCTACACTTAAGAGTCAGCTTTCTCCCCCATTCGCGTATTCAATCATTTATTTTTATCATGAATTATTTATAGAGTAAATAAAGATAGCATCCATTACTGTGGTGTGTTGTTCTGATTGTCCCCGACTAGGCCAAAGGAGCTCTTTGAGCCCTCTCCTGCCCTCCCATGGTACTTCCAGCGCTTCCGGGTTTCCTGGCACAAGAGACATTCCGCCTGCATCCTGAACATTCCCAACCCCACCCTGGATTCGGCATTCTGCAAATAGACTTTGTTTCTGTTAGTAGAGACTGAGACTGTAAGTCAGGACCTGGGCCCTGGGCTTGCATGTTGCTGCTGGGGCTTTGCTGTCTCAGGGACAGAGCTAGACGCACACGCCTACATCTATTTCTAGATCTATCTATATTAAGAAACCTGAGGTCTTGCCAATACCACAACTGCTGTCCAGCACCTAGAAGTTCATTCCTCCTTGAGCTTCTCCCTTGGAGAGAGAAATCTCCATTATCCTGTTACAAATCCCTCTTCAGCAGCCTTGAGTGAGACTCTCTCCTTCATCCCCTTTCTCCTCCCTCCACTGAAGGCTCATGCGCTAATTCCTGGCTCTGCTAAGGGGAAGAGAAGCCAAGCCTAGTGGCACATACACACCTGTAACCCCATCACTCTAGAAGGCTGAGGGTGACCGAACTGCAAGTTAGAGCCCATCCTGGTCAACTTACCAATGTAGCAAGACCTTATCTCTAAAAAAAAAATGCTGGGGATGCAGCTTAATGTGAAGGTCCTGAGTATGATCCCTAGAACTCCAGAATTGTAAAAACAGGCTTTACCAGTCATCAAGTTGTTTAAAAACCTGCCCAAGAGCCAGATATTAAAAAAAAAAAAAAGCCAGATATAGTGGCTGGCTCACATCTGTAATCCCAGCACCCTAGGAAGCTGAGGCAGGAAGATTTCAAGTTCTAGCCAAGTCTGAGCAACTGCTGGACAGCAACTTAATGGCTTAGTGAGACCTTTTCTCACAATACAAAATGAAAAAGAGCTGGTGGTGCAGCTCAGTGTGAAGACCCTGACTTCCACTCCCAGTACTGAACAAAAAGGTCCTGGCATAAAACTTAGGGGACCTGGCTGACCCAGTGCACACAGGTCCTACATAGCTGTTTTCAGCTTATCTGGCAGCCAAGCAGTGGTAGCTGAACATCATAAACCTAGAAAGCTCAAGCTCCCTGAGCTTGCTGCCCTACTACGGCACGGCAGAGATCCTAATCAGTCTTTAGCAGCAGAAGAAGATGAAATCAGGTGAGCCAAGCTACTCCAGAGGTCATCCCTCACCATAGAGATGATGAAACAAAGGCCCAGAGAGGCATTGGTGGGGTCTGGCTGCCTGCCAGGGGCTATACTGGACTAACTCTAGCCTCTATCCGGCCTGGTTCTGGTTGGGACTAAAGTTCAGGGGAAAAGGTAGCAAAGGGCCTCTATCATCCAGAGCTGGAGTGGACACATCTCTCCACCATTGTTCACAGCAGCTGGAGCAGTGGCCACGGTCACAGGTTCATGTGTTTGATGAATTTGTCATAACTTGAAAGGCCTTGGTTTTTACACTGACTTCCTGTTCCAGTTCACTTGCCAACATAACCACAGGCGGGTTAATTGCTTGTCCGTCAACACGCCTGGGGAGCTCGCTGAGCCCTCCTTCTGCTGTGGCTGCATTCCTCAGCCCAGGTTCTAGCCTGCAGGGAATCCCTGGTGCCCTCACACTCACACTGAGGCACCGCCGAGGCCTGTGCTGTGCGCCCTTCCAGTTCCCCTCTCTTCCATCCTCCCCGTAGGCTCCTCGTGGGCTTGCCAGAGGGCACAGAGTTCTAACATGCATAGGTGCTCTGTGCTGGGACCTTCCTCCCTTGAGTCCCACTGAGCCCCAGGCATGCATGAGGAAGGGACGCACAGGGGCCAGTTCCTGCAACTGGGCTAGCATCTGTCCCACTCCTGCAGATGGCAGATGAGGGTGAGAACAGGGAACTGCATGATTGTGAGGTATACGGGGCAAACTTGTAGAGGTGACTGTGTGAGGAAAGCCAAGTGTAGACCGAGATAAAGCGCTATTCACAGTCAAAACAAATGCACTCTGCACATGTATAACAGTGAATTTAGTGCCTGAATGATTCTTTCTCTTAGAATCTTTTATTGGAGGGGGAGAGGTAATGAAACCCAAGACATTCACACTGAGCTGCATCCCTAACCTTTTTTTTAAAAAACTACGTTCTTGAGGCAGGATCTCACTAAGTCACTAAGTTGTCCAGGTTAATCTCCAGCTTGTGATCTTCCTGCCTCAGCCTTCCAGTGTACTTGGGTTACAAGTGTACATACCCATGCCCAGCAGTCTTATGAATTTAAAAAGCATTGCTTGGGTTTCCTGAGACTGCTACAAAAATTTTTCCAAAAAACCGGGTGACTTAGAGCAATAAAAATGTATTCTCTCACAGTTCTGGAGCCAGAAAACTAAAATCAAGGTGTTATGGCACCAGCTTGCTCTAGAGGCTCCTGTGAAGGACACTTTTTACCCTTTCTGCTTCTGGCACTCCTGTCACTCCTTGGCTGGGCCATCACACTGCAGCCTCTGCCTCTGTTAACATATGGCTTTTTCTCTGCTGTCTGAGCTTCAAATAGCTCCCTGTTTTTCTCTAACTCAGAGGACACTTGTCATTGAATTTAGTGCCCAAACTACACCCAGGTTGACCCTACCTGGAAATAAGTTGTGAATCAGAACCTGGAGAAACCTGTGGGCCAGCAGTCCAGCCCCTGCTCTATAAATGGGGTACAGCTGGCCCTATGATGGGCCTGGCCCCTTGTGCACCTGAAAGCCTGGACCCCTGGATACCTGCACCCCTTGATACAAGGGCACCTAGACTGTGCCTTGCAATATTCCTTGTCCCAAATATAACCAATCTTCTTGAGGGACACAGGGATCAGGGTGAGTGTGACAAGAAGGAAGAGACTAAAAGCCACAGTAAAAGTATTTAGGTGTGTTTGAAGCCTCACAGTCAAGCAGAACTGAGAAGAAGCAGTGCAGGGATGGCTTGGCCAGCCCTGGTACAGCTGTGACTCTGTCTAGATGGACAGAGACCCTCAGTGTCCATTCTGTGTGGCATTTTGCTATGCACACAACCGCAGAGCTGTGGGGTGCAGTGTCAGGAGCCAGGCAGGCTTGGGCTCTATCCATGGGCTGGGGTCTTCAACAAATGACCTTTTCTCCTCACTATACAAAACAAGAGGCCAGCATTGGGGGCTGAGAGTAGGGCACAGCAGGTTGTCCAGGAAGCTACCTTTCAACAGACAGGCCTCATGGGCTGGACTGATTCTGTCCTGCTTCTGTGTCTGGACAGGCAGCACAGCTCTCTGTGCTCTTCAGCCCTTGTGGGGCCAATCTGGGATCCCCTGACACACAGGTGTAGAGACTGTAGTAGCGACAGAAAGGACAGAAGGACAGGCATGAATCTTCAATGACCATGGCCATGGGGGCTTCTTCACATTGGAGGCAGGGCAGGCCTCCAGCACGGCAGGAGACCAGGGGTTGGAAAGAAGTATCCTGGGGCTCCTGGGTGGTCCAAAGCACTACTGCCTAGCCCTTTGCCACCTTTCTTGGAATGTGCATGGATGGGAGGTATGGGGTCTGACAGGATTTTGGTCATTTTTATCTGTCTTCTAGTGCACAAGATGGGCCCTGGTACTCTGAGGTCTTTACTTTGCTTTTGGGAACAGTGGGGAAGGGGATGTTTCCATGAGACCAGCTTGTAGGAGCTTGAGTCCCCATAAAGGGTGGAGATCTGCAGCAGGTTCGGTGAGGACACAGAGGGAAAAAGAAGACATTTATCAGTGCAGTCCCCAAACACAGCCAGGTAGAGTAACCAGCACCCTGTCTCCCTGCTATTGAGAGATGTCTGGATCAGGCAGGCCTCCAGGGCCATGTCCTTCTCCCAGTCACCCACAGAGAAAGGCTCCCCTGAGTCTGATTTTCAAAGGAGGCTTGGGAGGGACCGGAACCACCCAAAGTCCCCCACTGTAGGCACAGAGGGAACGAGCAGGTCCATGGGATCCCTGGACAGCATTGCCTGGCACTCCACAGCCCCTGCCCTGCAGGTAGGGAGGTGGCGCCCCACTCCTCAGGCTGGACACCTGGGGAAGTGACACAGCCTCAGCACCTGGGGGTGTCAGGGGCCTAGTCTCTTGGCTCAGTGAATGGGGTCCAGCTAGTGAAAGTGCCGGGGTGAAAGACACCAGGGCCTGCCCAGCCTCTTTGCCTCAAACCTCTGTTTTCCCTTTTCACACACCTTGCTTCAGAGCAAATCTGCTTGAGGGCCCTCTCCTAGCAAAGTCTTTCAGTCTCTCTGAGACCCTTTAGACTCTGAGAAG
Source organism: Capromys pilorides (assembly GCA_004027915.1). Classification (NCBI taxonomy): domain Eukaryota; kingdom Metazoa; phylum Chordata; class Mammalia; order Rodentia; family Capromyidae; genus Capromys; species Capromys pilorides. The sequence goes on from PVKN010022426.1 coordinate 14,843, forward strand.
CCACAGCCAGGTAGAAATTCTGACATACCCTAAGGGCAGTGCTTGCTCAGATGGTTGGGCCTGGGGTCTAAAGTAGAGGACACTGGAGGACCAAGGCTGGCTGAGGGGATGGCACAAAGCAGCCTTTCTCATGATGGACCTCATGGGAGTCAGCAGGATACAGGGACAGTGATGGACCACAAGGAACCTTCTTCCCCATCCCTCCATATAACTCAGCAGGTAGGACTGTGTCTCCCAAAAAGACACATTCAAGTCCTGCCTGTACCTGTGATGAACCTAGGAAATAGGATCATTGCGTGTGGATTAAGTTAGGATGAAGTCCAA
>PVKN010022427.1:0-15160 GCA_004027915.1 Capromys pilorides
TGACTTTTATGTGTTGACTTTGTATCCTACTATGCTATTGAATTTGCATATTAATTCTAGGAGCTTCTTGGTGGAGTTTTTGGGTCTTCCAAGTAGATTATCATATCATCTGCAACTAATGGTAGTTTAACTTCTTCCTTACTTATTCGTATTCCTTTTATTTCTCTGTCTGTCTAATGGCATAGCTAATGATTCCAGAACTATGTTGAACAGGAGTGGTAATAGAGGACATTCTTGTCTTGTACCAGATCTGAGAGTAAAAGACTTCAGCTTTTCCCCATTTAGGATTATGTTCACCGTTGGATTGCCATAGATGGCTCTTATCTATAACAAGAGGTAGAGACCTTCTTCCAATTTTCTGTAGGACTTTGAACATGAATGAGTATGGGACTTTGTCAAAAGCCTTTTCTGCATCAATTGAGATGATCATGTGATTTTTGGCTTTGGCTGTATTGATATAGTGTATTACATTTATAGATTTGCATAGATTAAACCATCCTTGCATCCCTGGGATGAATCTTATCTAGTCATAGTGCATTATTCTGATGAGTTTTCCTTCAAATATGATCTGTTTCTTTTCTAGAAGCTTTTAGTATATTACTCTTCTGCCAAATTTCTGGGATCTTGACTATTATATGTCTGGGTGTATTTTTAGTTGGTTTGATGTTATTTGGAGTTCTCTATGTTTCAGTTACCTGAATTTCCTGTTGTTTTCTCATATTTGGGAAGTTTCTGCTATTCTGCTCATATTATTTTTATATCATATCATATCATTATATATCATTATATATACTCCTTTTTCACTGATTCCTATTAATCTCACGTTGTTCATTTTTGCATCATCTTGCAGATGTTGCATTATTTTTTCCTGCATCCTGGTTGTTTTTAAGAGATCCTTTCTTACCTTTTCACTAGCTATGACTGTGTCTTCAAGATCAGAAACTCTATCTTCATTTTCATTCATATGGTGTTACCAGCTTGTGATTGAGATTTTATTTCTTGTGTGTCTCTTTAAAACTTTCTTGGGATCTATTTCTTTCCTATATTGTTCATTCAAGGATTCCTTCATTTTTCTATTCTCCTCTAATTTTTATCAGTGTCTTCTTTAGAGGCATTTATTAAGTCTTTCGTTATAGCTATCCTTTCTTTTTCTACTTGAGAGATTATTTCTGCTCTCATTTCCTCTCTACCTTTCTGCAGTTGTTCCTTTACTTCAGATGCTATTAATTTAGAGATATCTTTTTTTACTTCAGAGTTTGTGTCTGATCTGATTCCCTTTATACTGTTCTGCAGCTGTTTTTTTACTTCAGTAAATCCGAGTTCCTCTATATATTTCTGCATTTGTTTGCTTATCCTACTAATTCAGAGATTTTAGCTGCATGATTCACATTTTCTTCCATGGTAGTGTTTCCTGTATTTGTTCCAGGTGGGCTTGGGACCTGAGATTGCATTTTTCTCCTTGTCTGTATCATTCTATATAGCAATGATCTTTGACCTTTGGTGCAGAACTTTGGTGAGGTTATGCCATTAGTGCCTACTGAAATTTGGGTCCAGATCTACCAAGTTTGATGTTGTCCAGATGTGCCTGGCTGGGTCTGGCTGCTGTGCTCAGCTTCTTCCTTGTGCAGCTTTTGCAGAAGAGCCCACTGTGCTCCTCTGGCAAGATGCTTAGGTCCTGGGTTGGCTGGTAGGGTCTGACCCCCAGCCTCTCTGCAGGGAATTTTGCTGCAGGGCTCCACAGCAGATGCCAGAGCTGGGTTCTGGGTGAGGTAGAAGTTCCAGTGATGCAGGGGTGCAGGCCTAGTGTTCCTGCCTAGGTGCCCTCCAGTCATGAGCTGTGAGTGGGGGCAGAGTTCCAGTGGTGGCACAGGGACCGCAGACCAAGAGTTCCTGCCTATGCACTCACCAGTTGGTCAGTCAGAGCTGCTGTGCACGGGGGCTGAGTTCCAGTGAAAGTGTTGGGTCACTTAGTTCTTATTTTAAGACAAGATCTTGCTAAGCCAACAAGTTGCCTGGGCTGGGCTCAAACTTGATGTCCTCCTGCCTCAGCTTCCGGAAGTGAATTACAAATAGTCATGTCCACTACATGCAGCTCGATGAAATGTTTGAAGCTATTCTAATTGTAGAGTGGAACAGATAGAGAAAAAAAGCAGTGTGTTCTGGTACGGCAAGAAAGCATGCGTTTCACCTTCTGTTTTGATGAAGATTCTAAGGGCTTATGTAGGTTTTCTCTATGACAAATTTACTATGGTCTGGTTTCTCTTTTCTTTAAGTGATGATATCATCCAAAACAAAACATATAATGTAAAGAAAACAAGACTACTATACATACTAATACTCTTCTGTTGATTGGCTCCAAATAAGTTATATTCTTTATATTAAGCTCTCAGAGCTTAATTTTATATAAAAAAGACAAACTAGCAGTTATAGAGGAGCCCCACATTACAGTTGAGTGATATAGGCATTAATTATGTGGAGCAATAGGCACAGCATTAAACAAAGCACCTGAAACAACTAGCTTACCAAGAGAAATGTGGTTCTGTGGCTCATGCCTTGAGAGGCCTCTGTGCAATATCCAGCGGGCCCCCCATAGCTTGGGGTCTGTAGCCAGGCTGCAGTCATGGTGGGAGTGTACTAAGGAGCAAAGTATTGAACTTTGGCACCAGGAAGTAGAAGAGCAAAGGAAACCACGACCTCCCCAATCCCTTTGAGGGTACAGTGCCCAGGGCCTCAGGACCTCCCACCTAGCCGCAGCTTAGAAAGTTCCACCAAACATTTAACACATGGACCAATGCAGGAGTTCAATCACACCACAGCTGTAGGGTTGGGCTCCTTTGATGCAGCTAATAGTTTAGGAGTTGTGATCTCATTGAACAAGTGTCAAAGCTTCTTTTATCCTCAATTTCTTCATCTATAAAACATCATAATACTGGCTGGCTCATAAGGCTTTGGGAATGTGACTAATGTTTATAAACGTATAAAAAATAGAAGCCAGGTGTGGTCATGCAAGCCTGTAATCCCAGCACTGTGGGAGACTGAGGTAGGAGAATCATAAGTTCAAATGACAGCAAAATTAGTGACTTAGCAAGACCCCATCTCAAACTAAAAAGTATAAAAAAGACTGGATATGTAGTTTACAGTAAAAGCTCCAGGTTCAATCTCCAATACCAGGAAAGAGACAGACAGACACACAGACAGACAGACAGACAGATCCTCATAAAACATGGTTGATGTTCTCATTTTTTTCTTATTTAGCATAGGATATGAAACTTAAGACATTCAACTTTCCATGAATCTTAGAGCAGGAATCACATTAAACTGTGCAAGACTTCAACTTCTGTGAAATGGCTTTAAGATAATTCTACCTAGAAAACGAATCTGAATCTTTCCTCCGGATTTTCATGAAGAAAGGACAAAAACAATGTACGTTTTTAGGTAGCTTTCCAACCTATACTCCTGACACCACAGTTTCCAACCATGCCTGCCAGCGCCAGTTGCCTCCGGAGCCCACCCCCAGCTCATTAAATCAGAATGTTTGGCGTGGAGCCCGGCTTCCACACTTGTAAAATATGACTAGACTATTCCACTGGGCAGAGAGGATTGAAGATTGTAGCATAAATCTAACTTTCCCCTCCTAGGTCTCAAGACAGGGTCGGTAATGTCTTCCCCGCCCTCCCCACCCCCTTGTCAGCCTACTTTGCCAGCTGCACTTTGACCCCATTTTGTGGCACTTGTTCTCCCCATGATGACACAAATGAGCAGCAGCCTGAATTGAATACAGCACACATTCCTGAACCCAGCCTGTGTTGCATCTGTCCTTGTGCCTGTGTTGTGTAGCACGTGGCTGGGGAGAGGTGGCAGCTTCACGAGAGTTTGCGGGTCCTTGAGAGCTCGCCCATTTCAGACAGGAGATGATGCATCTGGAGGCTTCTCGCTGCAGGCCACACAGGATTTCAGGAGAAAGCCTGGTGCGACCTCAGCATAAATCCAGCAGAACCTTGTGGGAAGGGTGTCCCTTTGCTTCAAAAATAGCGTCTTTTGCACACTGCATGAAGTCAACACTCAGCAAATGCGGATTAATAAATTAGCATTCTCCCAGCTGCCATGTGGCAACAACATGATTCCCCCTGAGGCTTTAGTGTACATTTATCAAGGTGTTCTCGCTGAGGTTAAAAAACCGATAAGCCATGGCCCGAGCCCTACAGCGCCCCAAGTGTCCAGGGAGACACAAAAGCCATCTATAAGGATTCAGAACAGAGGAGCAGGAATGGAAGACGCAGCCAGCGAGCGGGCTGGGAAGCTCTGGCTGCTCAGAGCCGCTCTGCTCGCAGGTTCCCCTGGGGACTCCGGTTCTCCCCCGGCCCTGCTTTTTCCTAATAAATTCCCGCTGCTGCCGATGCACACTCGCAATTCCCCATCTGTTTTGCAACTCTGACTACACTCTTACTGCCCTCCAGTAAGTCACCAGGGGAAGTCATTATTCTGATAAAACTCATAAGCAGCATCATTAGCCAAACTTTAACCTCTGTGGTTCCTCTTAAATCTAGTCATACAGGCATGAATAAATCATGTACCTAAAGATAGTTTTTCCCAACCCGTGCCTTAAATAATGATCAAGGTTGTTTTATCTGAATTTTGCTTGCATGGATGCTTATTTCCTGCGTTTATTTTTATTATCCTGCATTTCCTACAAAGATGTGGACAGTTTGATAGGACAGATGTAATTTACATTCATATGCTCATATTATATAAAGAAATGTGTCACTTAATTTTGAACTCCCTGTTATAACATAAACATGTTTCATTTTATTAGAAACACTGATAAGCAAGTCTCTACTCACTGCATAGTGGGCAATGAGGGAGGCCTACCAGGTTGGCTTCATGTTGCCATTGCTATTGTCATGCTCTGCTACTGTCCCTTCTTTGTTTTCCTTTTACCAAAAAATGCTCTTTCAGTAAGTATTTTTGTGCAAAATGATTGTTTTGCTTATTAGCTGGGGAGTGGTTCCAGAGGTGAATTTGGAGGGCTCAGCTGCTTTTCCGCAGACCCTGAATTTGAGGGAGCACGTGGGATACACTGTGTTCGTGTCTGTGGAGGAACATTCTCTCCAGAGGGCAGATTTGAAGGATTCTGCCTCTGGTCTGTGTGCAGCCCTCTGCCCTACTCAGAACAAGTGGACGTGGCAGAGCCACTGCATGTGGCAAGTGCTGTCTTCCTTGATACACCTCTGCAGCAAAGGTGGGGATGCCCTGGCCTTCCAGGCATCCATGAGTGGCCGTGCCCAGGCCACAGCCGCTGGTCCCTCATGGCTAGAGTGGACCCTGGAGCTGCCCCAGCAGCTTCTGTAGGACTCTGGCTGCTGAGGCCCAGTTACCAGCATACTGTTCCTGATACTAATTCCTTGCTATTTCCTGGCCCATTACTGGCACGATGAGCTTAGGCATCTCTCTTCATCCGCCCCTGACAAGGATGGCTGTGCTCTTACTCTCGGGAAGCATAATTGAGATAACCATCGCTAAGCATCAGCTTGATGATTAACTGTTCTGGATAATTAAATCCTGCAAGGCAGTGGTGCCTGTTGCTAATGAGTGCATGGGCAGCCTGCCTCCTCCAGGGCATATACTCTGCCAGTACCAAGTGGGTGATCCTCTCACTCACAGCCAAAAATGGGTGCCAGGCTGGGGAGATAGCTCAGCAGTCTATGCACCTGCCTGGCAAGCACAAAGACCTGGGTTTGCTCCCCAGTGCCACATGTTGTGTGGACCCTAAAACCCTGGGCGCGCCATGCCAGTCACCAAAACTGGGTGTGGTGGTGCACACCTGTGATCCCAGTACTAGGGAGGCTAAGACAAGAGCATCACTATGAATCTGAGCTGTGTAGCGAGACCTTGTACCTAATTAATTAATTAACTAATTAAAACGCTGGTGCTCATAACCAAGCAGTGGGGCCCGTGGCACTGAGCTCTGGAAACTGACCGATCCATGATCTCAGGTCTTCTGAGAAGAGATACAGTGGTCACAACCTCGTGGCTTGGGGTAGAGAGGGCCATAGCTCCACTGGCAGTTCCCGGATGCTGCTGGAGATGGGTCATTATCCCCAACTCCACTGTCTCCCCCAGTACCTGATTCCTTCCCGTTAGTCTTGGCCTTCCATCGGCACTATGCTATCTCAGGTCACACTGACTCTCAGGAAACGGTGTGCTGGCCTTCTGTGTCCTCATAGAAGAGACCTGCACTTGTCATTCTCCAACTTGCAGACTGAGTGTTCTTTTAGAGTCAAAGCAGCTGAAGGGGACAGTGCTGCAGGCTGAACTCAGGGCCTTGCTCGGAAGACCCTGGCTGCACCACTGAGCTATGCATCGTGTGAGTAGCACACAGTAGGACAACAACACAGCCAAGATTAACCTTTCTGCATTTCACCAAGTTCATATAGTCACACACACACACACGTACACGCACACACACACACATACGCACACGCACACGCACATGTACTCAAGCACACAGTTTGTGCCTCTGTTTCTTCTGGAGGGCAGAAGTCTGAAGCTGGATTCTCTGGGCTTCAAATAAGGATTTGACTAACCTTGTCAAATATAAAAGTTACATGTTTTGTTATATAGGTCTTGCTTTAACTTAGCCTTAACCACCCAGCAGAAAAGTTTAACCACAAGGCACAAAAAGTAAAGCCAGATTAGTATGCTGAGCTGTAAAAGGCTCAAGCCAACAGCTACTAACATTGTCAGTTCTGCCAATAACACACTACTATTATGAAATATTGAACTATACATACAACTACTTTCTCTTAGTTCAATGAGAAGAAGTGTTTGTACCAACAGTGTTTAGAAAAGTTATCATGTCTGCATCTTGTACTCGAAACAATATGGATACAACAATATGCATTATATTAATTATTGTGGCTGTCCTACTAATGTGTTGTGAAACTGTCTCATTGTTATTTCTTATTAAAAGTAATATAAAAATTTTTTTTAAAAATCATAAAAAACATAAGGTTTCAGGGGACTGCTGTCCTTCCAGATGTGGTAGAGGAAAATCCACTCTGTGCCTCCTTCAGTCTCCGGAGGGTGTGCCTCGGGGGCCTTGCTGCGGCACCCTCATCTTCCAGGCAGCATGTTCAAATCTCTCTGACCCGTGTTGACATTGGCTTCTCCTTTAGCTGTGTCAAGCTCTTTTCTGTTTCCATCTCACAATAATTTAAATCGAGGTACAAAGACTACATTTGGGGTTACCCCCAGGTCACCCAGAACAGTCCACCAATTAAAAGACCTTTATTTATTAACATCTGCAAAGACTCTATTTCCAAATAAGCTGAGGCATTGGCAAGCTCCAGAGATTAGATCCTGGTGTCTCTGGGGACCTTAGTTGGCCTCCTACAACCTGGTTAAGATCGCTGTGGGTCTAAGACTGTACATGTAATTACCTAGATTTTTCTTGGAAGTATTTATTATATTAATTCTAGCTAGAGGCATACTTGACTTGTACAGGTAGCATATTAAAAGGGCCCTTCCATTTGTCCCAGATGAGTCCATTGTATCCTTTACAAATTGAATGAAAACATAGCCTTTGTTATTGATAAAAAAAAAAAATCTTGTGCATAACATTTTAGGATCCAACATTAAATTTTCCTATGTACCTATCCATAATATTTTCTATGGTACTGTAGACATTTATGGTTATCAGCTTCTCTCCGACAACAGACAGTTTCATTTCATGGATTTGCTACAAAGTGCTTACCTATGCATAGTGTTCCAGAGAATGCACGCATTTATTCTTTTCATAGCTTTGTAGAAGATGTGCGCATTTATTCTTTTCTCACAAGTGTGAGGACAATCTAGGAGAGAGTTGTTCAATTTACAAGTAGGCCAGATTTATTTACGACTTGCTTATTGAAGTTCTGTTTCTCACTTTGGGCAGATAGGAGCAGAGAATTAAGTATAAAGACTGAGTTGTAACCCACTCTGGCTTATTCATGTGAGTTAAAGGACACAAATATTTCATGACCATGTTTCTGTGAAGGTTTAATATACAGAATGAGAAATATAAACATGTATATACACAATCAATTTTAATGATAATGTCATCTACTTTTCAGATATCCTTATTTCTTTTCTTTTAGACCTCCCAATTTAAAATATTATATTATGCTATCCTTTACTTTCTTTCCTTTAAATGCTAGAAATTGAACCTAGATCCTTTGCACTAAGTTACATCTTCAGCCCTCTTTATTTTTTTTTCAATGTTGAGTTAGAGTCATGCTAAATCCATGAATTGCCCAGGATGAGCTTAACTTGAGATCTTTGTGGCGCAGCTTTGCAGACCACTGAGATTACGAGCACACGGCGCTACCCCTGGCCTGTGGCCTGGCTTCCACTGCATTCCTGTTACTGTTTGCTCTCTGCATTAGCTGCTCTGCCATCCGAAGCTCGTGAGGGCGTTAGTGCTGTGGCTCTGTCCTTGCGCCTCTGCGTAGCAGTGGTCCATTTTTTCCCATCTCCTGCTGATAAATCCTCCCTTGATCTTTCTACAGAAATGATTTATCTTGTAGGTTCTGGCAAACATCCCTCAAACTCTTTTCATTGTCACCTTACTGAGGAGCCTTCTCAAGGCCTGTTTTTTTCCTGAATCTTCTCTTCCCCTTATGAGACTTTAATACAAGAAGTACACTGTATGCGTGTTATATTTATAGCTATGTTTTAATATTGTAAAGAATATGATTCTCTCAGCCCAGTCAAGAACCAGTTCTCAGCTCCTGTAGCACAACGAGACCTCCCTGGGCTGCCCAGTATAGATTCTTGGTTGACTTTCTCCTAGAATGTGTGCTTTTTATTGAAACTCCTTAGTTAGCAAGTCTGTCAAACACTTAGACATGTGACGTTTCCCATCATGCATTTCTTCTCCCTGTCTCCCTTTTTGCAGGTGTTAATACTTACTGGTTAGTATTTCCTTAAATCCGTAAAGAAGATTACTTCTTCTTTCTGGTTAGTATTTCCTGTCTGGTTAGTATTTCCTTAAATCTCTTCTTCATATGGGATATGGAAGCACTGAAACAGGAGGATCTCTATGAGTCTGAACTGCATAGTGAGACCCTATATCAAATAAATAAATAAAAATATTTTTTTAAATCTGCGTATCTGGCAAGATTTCTTTTTCTCATTCTAGCAGGTGAAATATAAGTGTACATTTCCTTGGGCTCGAGTCTTAGCATATGATACAGTGGCCCAGTGTCGCCCATAGTTAGTTCCAGTCTATCTCTCTTGATAGCTCATGTATGTCTCTTTGGGCCAGAGAACTACAGGAATTTCTTTATATTCGGTTATTTCCTAGACCGCGCCTCTCAGTGTGTCTCTATCTTAAGTGTGCCTGTGTCTTCAGGAGTCTTGCCAACCTCTCCTGGATTTAGGCCTCGCCTCCCCCATCTCGAGGCCTGAATCCCTTGTTCCTGTTCAGCCTTAGATGGTAAGAAGCCTTTGTCACCCAGTGGCCTCCAGGAGTCTCATTTCCTCCTGGGCTGTCATTCATATGCGTGTAGATGTGTGCTTCATTGGAATCTAACGTTGTTCTCTTGCCAGTCTGTCTTTTATCCATTTGATTCATGGGCACAGCCAGTGAACCAGCCAGGAGGTGCACTCAGGTAGAGGGAAAGGTTTGTTTTCTCACACGGCTTGCACAGGTCTCTACCTTAGGCAGCCTCTGTGAAGGCCCCAAAGGCCAGCAAGGTCTCTATCCTCGGGGCATCTCTTCCTCCCCAGGGCCAGACTGTACATTCCAAGGTTTCTGCAAGCTTGTCGAAATGTGGCTTAAAGTTTGTCAGCATGCCACAGGCACTGTCTTTGAGATGACTTCTTTAAATAGGAGATGTTGGCCAATATTTTTCACCAGAAAGGGTAAGATTTTAAATTGCTGGTATTTAAAAGCAAAGGAGCTTTTGCTAGTCCATTGTTAAAAAATGATGAGTGAGCTTAACTCACAAAACAGTGAGCCTTCACCTAGAGTTGTGCAGAGCAGATGTTTAATACCTTCAGAAGTTATTACTTTCTGAATGTCATAGCGAAAGTGACTGAACAGGAGATGACATGCAGGGCATGGGAGACTTAATGAAGTTTCGCCTCGAACCCCACTACAGGAGTTCTACCAACGCCTGGCTCATTCTAGTGAACATGATGATTACATTTTTAGAGATTTCTTGGCATAAGTAATCAGCACATAAGAGCAAAACTAAATGAACTGGTTTAATAACGCTGGCCCGGTAGGTCTTTCCAAATGCAGCAAGTGTCTGTCTGTGTGAATGGGAGAAGCGCAAACAGCTTCTATGAATATGTGTTGCCCGGGCTGTGCAGACGTCACCCGAAGGAAAGTGTGGCAGGAGCAGGCTGACCTGCTGGATGGAGGGCGGAGCCGACTAATGGGCTGCAGGAGTGTGGAGCCAGGGAGCCCCCCCAAGTGGAGCAGGAACTCAGGGCTCTCGCTGCTGACGCCCTCCCCTCTCACTAATCAGTGTAAAATTCACACTGACAGTGAAATCACCAACCCAGCTGTAGCCTTGTTCTTGTCTGTCCTTTTTCTGTGTCTCTGTATGTCCTTTCTCCCCCTCACTCGCTCACTCCTGCCTCTTTCTGGGAGAAGCTGTGGGTCTGTCCGCTGCACACCCGCAGGAGTACCTGGCTCACAGGGAGGCTGCCCCAGGCTCTGGGGTGCAGAGTGTCTCGGTTCCTGTAATGAACCCCACATGGAGCAGTCTTAGTCTCTGCTAGCACGATGCGCCTGAGGGCGCCGCTCCAGCTCTGTCCCCCAGCACCCCAGGTTCATGTACGTTGGCACAGAGACTCCTTCTCCTCCTGGTACTCCGGAGCTTTTGGCTCTTAGTTGCTGGCTTTTCACTTTCCTAAAGCTGAGCTGCACGGCTCACTGCTTGCATCTGCATTTCTTCCATTCTGTCTTCCTAGTCAACTAATCTTGCATAAATAATCATTATCAGGAAGCCATTTTTATCAAAGAAAGTTAAGACTTTGTCCATGGGAGCTATTAAGGGCCAACTCCTGTTATCTATCTAGTCACTGAAGGTGTTTGTGTTTATGGTCCAATAGAAAAAAAAAAAAATTAATGAAGGAAGGGCATTTTCCTTTTATGATGAATGAAGAGAGACTCAATAAAAGCACAGATGGGAAATTAAGTAGGGTAATGTTGCAGTCCTTTCCTGGAGAGAAGGTAAAGTGTACAGAGCTACCATTAGTGAAAATCTCCTTCACAAAAGACTTCCAGCTAGAACATATAAAGAATTAAAATCAAGCCCCACCCAAATTCAAAGACCCAATCAAAAAATGGACATATGAGATGGATATACACTTTTCAGATGAAGAAATACAAATGGCAAATAAATATATGAAAAAAAAAAGTTCAACATCATTGATCATTTGAGAAATAAGAATTAAAATGACACCGAGATTCCATCTCGCCCCAGAAAGAATGGCTATCATCAAGAAATCAACCAGTAACAAATGCTGGAGGGGATGTGGGGAAAAGGAACCCTTCTCCACTGTTGGTGGCAGTGCAGACTGGGACAACTACTGTGGAAATCAGTGTGAAGATTCTTCAAAGCACTGGAATTTGTAGTCCCATTCCACTCAGCTATTCCCCTCTTGAGTATTTTCCCAGAAGAACCGAAAACATCATACCACAGTGATATATGTGCATCTACATTTTAAGAGGTGTAATTTGTCATAGCTAAATCTTGGAAACAAGCCCAATGCTCATCAACTGAGGAATGAATAAAAGGCATGTGGTGTTTTTATACAATGGAGCATTACTCAGCTATAAAGAAAGGCTTTTATAGGTAAATGAATCCAGTTAGAGACTCTACTCAAAAGCGAAATAAATCAGACCCACATATGTAAACATCAGGTTGTCTCCCTGGCGTAAGAAACTGAAAGCGTGAAGAAAATCTGAAAAGTACAGTAGATATTGTAAAAGGGAAATAAACTACTAGGAAAAGGAGAAAACAGGGGAGGAAGGGAAATTTATATATATATTATTGCTTTAATATCTAATATATAATATATATATTTAAACAATATATAATTTCTTCATAACAAACACATTTGATATAATAGCTAAGATGATTTTGCTGCTAATTTCTGTTGCTTTATTTTAAGGAATAGTGACTAAAGTACCTGCTTAAGCAGAGCGCAGCAGCCGGGGTTTGATCCCCAGTGTGCTGTACCAGCTCCACCCTTGGGGCACACTGAGGTGGGGATTGAGACGGGCCGGGGTAGCGCACACCTGTAATCCCAGCACTCACTCGGGAGACTGACAATGGGAGAATCACTATGAATTCGAGCTGTGTAGTGAGACCCTGTAGACCTTGTATTAAGAACATTTTTTAAAAAATAGTTAATACTTAATTTTTTAAGCACTTGTGTGTGCTTATATCTGGTAATCTGAACAACTACTTTGAAGATAACAATATGTAATATAATAGTCATTGTTAATTTCCTATCATCTTGTTTTAAAATTCTATATTGTTTTCAATGCGTTTATTCTCTTTCAAAGAAAAAAGAGAAAGAAAAATCTTTTTTTTTCCTTCACTACATTTTTATTTTTTTATTACTTTTAATAAGAAATAACAATGAGACAGTTTCAAAACACGATGGTAGTACATTCCCAATAATTGAAAATTTCTTTGATATGGAAACCTATTATAAATTTATATTCTTATGAAATTCTGTCTTCATTTTTATTTCATTATTTCAATTATTTTCAGCCAGAACACAAGTTAAATTCATTAAAACAGCATTTAAATGAGAATGAATTCTGGTAAATCATGATTAACCATAATTATTACCTATAATTCTCCCCATAATAGCTAACACTCAAAAGATGCTTGTAACTGAGTCCTTTAATCTCATAAAACCTTTTAAAGTAAATATTATTCATCACCTGCATTTTGCAGGGAAAGCAACTTGAGGTTGGTGAGATTAAGAAACATGATTTGCAACTTGGAAACAAGCTGGACTCTAGCTCTCTCTGGGTCAAAATGGAGCTACTTAGTATTTTGGACTGTCTCTGTGTTGATAATGAGAGGGAAAAAAATAAAAAGTAAATTTGCCCATAGGCCTGAAACCGTTTCTACCATGATTGCTGGATTGCATGACGCTTCAAAGACCATGCGATCTGTACGTGCTCCTTCTCTACTTATGGAAACTCTCTTGAAGGAATTTCATAAACATGTGAACGCCAGTTGCTGAACGTTAATGTCTTGCCTTTTACACATTGAATGAATGGCTTTAATTTTTAATGAGTTAACGTATTCCTTCTGAAATAGCAAACATTTGCATATTCTGATTTTCTTTGTCTTTGAATGTTTTTTCCCAGGGTCAACGTCTTTTTGAAAAGTTGCTCCAGTTGACATCACAAAATATTGAAATCAAGCTAGTGAGTGATGTGACAGCCGATTCAAAGGTATTAGAAGCCTTGAAATTAAAGGGTAAGGCCAAGGTTGATGTGCTACTCTGCCACTGGCTTTTCTGTTAAAAACCTTGAGTTTAACTTAAATAATATATACTTTCTTCGCAATGAGCACATTGGATTTAGCATACTTCTTATTTCTCTTTTGAAAAATGGCCAGATTAGTGAAGGGTCTAATTAATTGATATTCCCGGGATTTTCACAAGAACTAAAATGCAAACTAATCTACTGGACATTAAATGACAATTATTTAGAAAGAAGAATCTTTTTTTTTCTCTGAACCCTTCAGTGATGTGATTAGCAAGAAGAGCCACTTCCTACCAAAGCAAACAATGGATTTTGTTTTTCTCTTGTCCATCAAAGGAAAATTCTCTTCCTTCTCCATGGTCTTTAAAATAACCTAGTCCTTTCCACCAGTATTTTATATGAATTGGATAAAGTAAATTAAGTTAAAATTGACCCCTCCTGATAGAGGGGCAAATTGTAAACCAAACCTCTTGGAACTGCTTCTCTATAAATCAGTGACCATTCTCCGTTTTAGTTGAAATTCTGAGAATTCAGATTAGACTGTATTAGTTTAAAAGCTCCGAAGTTGTCTTTGTGTGACAGCTAGTGCATTTGGTGATAGGAAGTACTTCTGCCCAAAGAAAGTAAGTCAATCAATAAATAAAGATCATGTCACCAGAAATAGGGAGGGGATTATGCAAATTAGCTTTCTATGAAATTTCTATAAAAACACAATACAAAGATATCAAAATCTTGAGCCACACTGGAGAGAAGAGATTGTCTGAGGTAAACAAAGAGGATGTCCGAAACCATACCTGAGGTGCGGAGCATGACAGAAGTGCAACACTAAATAGCGGAAACGCAGTGTGGCGAGGTCCGCCATGGGCCCTTGTCTCCTAAAAGGCAGTGAGATGAGATAACACAGCTCGTTGGTGGGTTAAACTATGTCACTACATGCTGTTTGATAGTTTTTCAATATTTATTTTCATTGAAATGAACATACATGTATTTGTCGCGTATAGCATGTTTTGAACTGTGTAGTCATTGTGGAATGGCTGAATTTAGCCAAAAAAACTATTGTTTTATACATTTATCTTTTTGTGTATGGAGAAAATACCCAAAATGTACTTAGCAATTTTCAGGAATATGAATGTCATTGCCAACTGGTGTCACTATGTTGCACTGTTCCTTAAGGATGATTAGTCCAGTTGCGTAAAATGAAAGCTGTCTGGGATCTGGGGGACCTGCATGCTGTGCCCCATTCTGATGCTGAGTGCTCTGTGGCTCGGGAGGTTAGCTCAGGCTAGCAAGTGTTCACCTGCTAGGATGAAACACTTTTCCTCCCACTCCTTTCTCTTCGGCACATAGATACGTAGAGCTTGATGTATGCTGCCCACATGTGCTTCATGGCATACTTGAGGAACTGGTAGTGGAGCTGTTTCATTAGGTTTTGTCTTGTTTGGTCAGAGCACTCACGTGTTAGATTTGGATTTGATAGATAGGTAGATGATAGATAGATAGATAGATAGATAGATAGATAGATA
Organism: Capromys pilorides; assembly: GCA_004027915.1. NCBI lineage: Eukaryota > Metazoa > Chordata > Mammalia > Rodentia > Capromyidae > Capromys > Capromys pilorides. The sequence goes on from PVKN010022427.1 coordinate 15,031, forward strand.
GATAGATAAATAGATAGATAGATACATACATAGATAAATAGGTAGATAGATACATACATACATAGATACATAGATACGTAGATACATAGGTAGATACATAGATAGATAGATAGATAGATAGATAGATAGA
>PVKN010022428.1:0-15160 GCA_004027915.1 Capromys pilorides
AAATGACTGAAGATAGGCAATCTTTGACTCAAGTAATTAGTAGCAAATACTTCTTTTAACAAGAAAATACGAAAGTAAAGTTATTATAAAGTTATTTTTAATAATAGAGAGATGATATTTAGTTGTGAATATTTTGTATTTCTTCTCAATTCTGAAGTATTTATATCTTATCTAGAGTATCACTTGAGGTTCAGAGCGATTTTGTATTTTTGAAATAATGCTGCACTTTACAACCTTGAAATTATAACTTTAGAAAAAACAATATTTTTGTAGATTTAAACTTGTCAACTGAGAAATAATTTCTGACGATTCAATTTAAAACAGGATCTTACATTATATTTTACTGATGCGTCATGAGAGACACTAGATCACAGAATGGCAGGACGATAACGCTAGTGGCATAATCCAACCCATTTCCCAAGTATAGAGAACCTGGTGCCCAGATATATTTACTTCACTGGCTACATAACACAGTTAATGAATGGCAGAGCTAATCTCTTCTTCTTTTCTTTATATCTTTAATTTTTCTCTTTCTAGCAGCTTTGGACATTATTTTTACTTGAAATATCCCTTCTCTCTGTCTGGACCTTTCATTCCTGTAAGCTGCTAGTGCCACCATTCTCATTTTCCATTTATAATTCCATTCTGTATCTTTAATTAACTCAACTGCACATGAGAAACTGAACTTTCACTTAAGGCAAAATGAATAGCACAAAAACAGCAACTTAAAAGGCAGTGCTAGTGGTTTAATTACTGTATATAAAAATATAAAAGCAGAAACACAGACTACTAATAAAGCAAGACACATTCTTAGGCATCTTTCATTGTTTCTGGTTGCTAAATCTTTAGCTCGCTCCCTCTAACCTCATCTTAGACAAAGCACAAAACAATAAAGATTCCCTAGAGCAAAGAGGCGAATAATGCCAAAATGCACTACAGATTCTAGAATCTCAAATTCAGGCAACATAAGATGATCAAGACTTTTAAAATCTTTTTCATTATTACTCCTGCTTGTTTATGAATATTTCTTCTGGAGCAGATCAAAACTAAGCTGACAATTCAGTATACACAGATAAGGAACATGGTATGTCACTAACAGATTTCTATTTCTGATATAAAAGTAATATGATATGTGGAGCAGGTTTTGCTAAACTTTCCAAATTACAAAGGTTGGATTGCAGAATTTCTAAGCTTAGAAAATTAGGCAGACACATAAATAGAATTATTTTTTAGTAATCATAAATGAACTCATGACAGCTTCAGTATGTATAATGCTGAAAGTGTTCCAGCGCCTTTTTCTGCTTATATGTAATACTCCTTTACTATAAAAGATAGGATCCAATATAAAAGCTTGAGCTGAAAATAAAGGAGAGGAAAACAAATGATTTTTGTTTAATACAGGTGTATTTTAAATGTGTAATAACTCTCAGATGAAAATTAGTCTCCTTTATTATTGCCTTCACTGTTAAAAATTTACATATTCTTTCTATTGGCTACTCTGGCTCAAGTAAAGTACTGAGGTTCTTTTACATCTAAATGCCAAGCTGGGATCCCTGACCCCAACTTCACTGTGACTTTTTAAATTAAATGTAAATTGTGACATGGCATCCCCAGAGGATATTGAAAGATAAATGTTAAGTGGAACAACACAGAATTGTTAAGCACTGGTTATTAGTAAATCATGCAACAATGCCAAGGAGCAATATTCTCAACTTCAGAGATCTTCAACACAATAACTATAATGTTGAAGCAAAGGACTAAGTCTGGAAATCGGAGGTAAAACAAAATTCTAGAAAAGAATAAGATAGTCAAAATTTAAAATGTTTTTAATTCTAATGTATGGAAGACTTAATTAAGAATCTAATATATATATATATAACAATGTTTTGCATTATGCCTTTGCTCTTGAGCTTAGATCCACACATGCTTTCTTCTTTAAAAGGAATCAGACTTAAAAATCCACAATTCCACTCTGTTCAAGCAATACTCTTTCTAGAGTTAGGCTCATTTAGACACATTTCCTTATTTTCAGCATTTGTGAGGCTCTTATCTTTTCTGCTTTGCACTGGAATCGTTGCCTTCTCTATGCATTTTCTTAAGAGGCTTTCATCGTGAAAGAAGCAGCAGATGGGAAGGTAGGGAGAGAGCCATGCGGGCAGTCTGGTACTTGGGCTTCGGTGCCTACCAGTAACAAAGACTCCACTGTGGGCCCTCAGGTGAGTCATTTAACCCTGCTGTGTCACAACTGCTCCACCTGCAAATTCAGTAATCACCTTTGCCACCCATCTTCCTCCCAGGGTTGTTTTGACAATGTCAGAAGTGGTCATTCATTTGATTCATTCAAGAAACACCCAATGCCCTTGGACCTTTGAATCCACATACCCAAATGCAGCTTGGTTCTAAAACTACATCCAACAGCAATATTTCCTTACTGAATGAGACAAAGGGCAGCCAACTGAAGAATGCCAGACCCAAATGACATCTTGAAGGCCTTTGAGATTCTCAGATGAAAGGCTTTATATAAAAATAAAATGTTGTTATTACCTAGGCAAAGAAAAATGCATGCATTTGCTGTCAGCATTCGAGAACCAAATATAGTGGTACTCTCTGTTTCCCTTTGATATTTCATTTGCATTTAGCTCGATGACAATGTAGATAAATCCTCTCTATGGTGCTATTGAACTGGTGTTCCACTGCAGTGTGTGGAAAATGACAAAACGAGAGAGAAAAGTCTTTGAAAGAAAGTGAAAATAAACGCAATAGCCAAAAGCCAAATAATAGTCAAAGCCTATTTAAGGTCTATTGAAGAGCAGCAGTCAGGGTATCAAATGCGCATATTCTCATCTTCTGTGGTGAGCCCACTATGTGGACCACCTGCCTTAAATTACCCAGGCTCCCCGCAACTGGGCGGGTGTGAGTGGGGAGCAGGAGGTGGAGGAGGGTAGAGAAGCGGCTTTCTTCATTCATACTAATCACATCACAGTAAAAATCTTTTTTGAGCGCTTCTTTTCAATTCACAATCAATTACATTTCAGCCTCTAAACCGCCATTCTTGGCTTTGGAAAAACATGTGCATGGAGCCAGTAAACAAGTAACGTGAAGTTTCAGCTCTGTAGCTGATACTGAGTGACAAGTACCGTACCGTTTAGTGATCAATGACTATACTCTTGGGGGTGGGGTGGGGTGGAGCAATGTCCAGCTATGTGCAGCACAGGGATCTATGCACCTGAATCTCTCACTCACTGGCTAGATGAGGGGAAGGGTGGACTCTTCTCGTCTCAGTAGCTGCCCCAGTCTGTGTGGGGAGTCTATTTGGAGCTTTCATAGAAACTAAGTGGCTTCTTAAAATGCACAGAAAACAAGCCGGCCAATTTTTTTTATTAGATTTAACAATTACTGCCTTTGGGGTGCCAACAGTGCCACATATTGTTACCAGGATGTTCCCTGAACAAGGGCACTTGGTCCGTGGAGCAAAGGGACCTTAAATAAGCCCTGTTCTGAGGCGTAGGTCGTAAATGAAGAAGGGTCCTTTCATTTATCCACAAAAAAACAAAGGGCAGCAAGGGGTTTCAAGGCTATTTTTACCTCTAATATACTTACGGCAGAATAAATCCCTGAATCATGATGTTTTAATAAACGTCTTCTGAACATCTCTTAGGCTTATTTGGGCTTTCATTCCCAATATAAATTTTAGTGCTGTCATTGTTGAGTGTTTTTAAACGTAGATGTTGGCTACCTCTGCTTAGCTTCTGCGCTAGTACAAAGGTGATATTTGTTCCAATTAATAGCAATGCAGGTACTAACAAGGCACAGGGATTAAATCAGCCACTGCAGAGTCACCTGTGTGCTAAAAGCAGTCTTGTAAGTGACCGTTAACCTATAGGACATTGGATATAGATAGAGGAACAAAATGAAATTGCAAATGTAAAGTATAATATTCTTGGTCTCACTTGTATTTCTTGTGTTATAAGGTTTGTACAATCACAACGCTAGCATAGATGAATTTCTTTCCACTTCTTCCACAGGTAGTTAAGTCCCTAATTTTCTGTAGCACCCCACTCTATCAAAGGAATATTGGGATAAACTTGCTACTTAAGGAACCTCTCAGATACAGGCAGCAAAATGTTCTCAGTAAAAACCAGGTTTCTGTAGCAAGAGGATTCTCCCTCAGTCTCATGAGCTCCACTCTGTCATCTCTGCATAGCTTAGACCTTAGGTAGACCTCCAAGAAAAGTTTGTTGACTGAATAATCACTCATTTGTTTAACTGAAAACAGTGTCACAGTGGCCACCCACACAGCCTGTCACTTGGAAAAGAATGTTTGGGGAAGAATGCACGTTTCGAAATCACTTCTGTTGATCTAGATGATTTTTAACTCTATGTACAGGCAGATAACTGAAGAAATCATTTTACAGAATAAAGGACAGTCACCTGTCTGTACATTTGAGCAAGGTGACACATACTGTGCAGGTTATTTTTCTGAGCAGTGCTACCTAGAATGTGATTGTATGCTATTCTATCAGTGACTCATGAAAAGCCACCAGGAGAGTGTGCCAGATGTAGGAACAGCATCACAAGTCACAGAACGAAAGGGCCTTTGGGTGCTTTTGCCTACAGCGAGAAAAAACACTTAGGATTGCTCTCCTCTGGTTCTGTCTCATCCCATAACCACTCCATGGAGCACACTGCCCTCCTGGTTACTCAGCCCAATCAACAATGTTACTTATCCTTCCTTTTTTCCACCATTCTTGAATTCACAAGAATATTTTAAGTGATAGTGAACTTTACAAAAGATAAAAATAATAGTTGCAGGATATTTGTCTAAGCAAGGCTCTATACTAGGAATTGTAAAAATTAAAATAAAATTTAAAAGTACATTGAAATGTGTAATTTTTGAAATTTCAATAAAGACACTCCCTTTCATTGTTAGGATATGAGAAGAGGTAACAGTGAAGTAGTGATACTTACTTCCTGACCTACACCATTTAGCAGGTTTTAAGTAGAAGCCTGGAATAGTGGCCAGTATCATTTATTAAAAGGTAGTTTTCATGTTACAGTCTGCTGTGTTATCTAAAAGTTTGCAATAAAATTGAGCCCAAGAGAATAACTGCTCAATAGCTCTGCTACCTAGGCCAATTCTTGGAGATATATATATATATATATATATATATATATATATATATATATACAAGTCTAAACTTCAAATATATATATATATATATATATATATATATATATATATATATATATCTCACTTCAGATCTAAAATTTATACTTCCAAGTCATGGAAAGAGCACCGGACTAGGACTAGGTTAAATTAGCCTTGGGCTGGTCTAGTGGGCTAAAGTCTCAAATCAAACCCATTGGGCTTCAAGTGCTTCCTGTAAAGTAAGTGGCTGAATTAAACAAATGTAAGCATTGAGAGAAATAGACTCTGTTCCAGGGACTGAGAGCCTGAACTATTGATATTAGTTCAGAGAGAGTGTGTAAATGCCCATCACAGGGATGTTAACACTGGGAACTAGTCGTTTGGGGTAGAAGATAACTAGGTACTCAAATCAACTTTGAAGGCATTATGAAGAGAACAGGGAAACTGGAAATAATAAAAAAGCAATCAAACCAGTTCTCTGGCTTTTTCAGAGGACTCTTCCAAAGCAGCAGATAGTCCGAGCCTAACTAACCTGCAGTTCCACAGCTGGACTTTGAATATCAAGTCTAAAAAAATCAAGTCTTCTGGAAGCTGTATACGAAAAGCTGGCACTCGTAAGCAGAAGAAGTAGCTTTCAAAACACTCTTCTAATACTTTGGAGGTTTTTCCAAATCACACATCATCAGTCTTGCTCATCACAGCCAACTTCAAAAATAATGCCAGTATCGCTTTACAATATCTTTACATCTCACAGCCTGGCAAAATTATAGGTTGGGAAGAATATTTGGATGGAGCATTTCGGAAGGCAATTTGTGTTAGCTGCCAGTGAAAGTGCCCACAGCAGCGTATCCATGCCCCCAATTTCACACTGCAACACTTTTTTATTATAGATAACACAATTTTCTACAGAAGACAAACATCAAATGCATAGGCATTCAACACTGATTTCTCCTTATGCAGAATATAGGTGACTCCTTTGGGCACCAACCTGCCTTTCATGCAAGCTTTAGAAATCCTGTCAGGAAGAATAAAATTTTCTGTGGCTTGTGGAACCCTTTGACGGTATAAGGTCCTGACCAGCAAATACGAAAGTATATTGTACGGTTTCCTCTCAATATCAATACTTAATATCACATTTTGGGTCTTGTAAGTGCTCCCATATGTTTCAGAGATAATTAAATTTTTATTGACATTTTGGCCTACCTCCTAAAGATGAATATCCTTCAGCTGTTAAACATTTGATAGGTTTGAAGTTAGCAAAGCTTTTTATTTAATATTTTTTATGCCCTTAAATATATACATACAGAAAAGACAAGAGGTAACTTGAATCTTTTGATGTAGTGATCAAAATGGGGGGGTGGGAGGGAGTAGTGGCTTTCTGAAACTCTCGGGCTGCCCTTGGAGGGAGAGAATGATCAGTATGCTTTTTGTCATATGATTAAGCTTATCAAATCAGGATCGTTCTACATAAACCAATAAACTTTGATCTGAGTTTTTGTATAGTGCTCTGAAGGATGAATATACCTAGAGCACTGGAAAATAAGTTCGTTCGGACAGTTGATCTACCCTATCATCCTGGATTTTTTTTTTTCAACTGAGAATGCAAACTACTAAACCTCAGGTTACTCCCAAGATACAGGCTCACCAAAAAAAAAAAAAAAAAAAAAAAAAAAAAAAAAAAAAAAAAAAAAAAAAAATCCCGAAGCAGATGCTGTTCCCCAAATTTCACAGAGTGAGTCGCAGGTTTGTAGGATGTCAAGTAATAACCGGAATATCACTCAGGGATGTAACCTGGGCAGACTAGCAGTGCCCCGGCCTCAATTCTGCTAACCGCTGGCCTCGGAGCCTGCGCAGCTCGTTCCTCCCTTCATTCGCCTTTTCTCCGAGCAGAAAGAATCCTCTACCCCATGCTACCCCAATGGGTTACATTACGAAGGAGAAGAAACGTCTGGAAAACTTCGTTTCCTTTGGGAAAAGCATCTGCTGGAGGCTACTGTGGGTCGGGCCCACCTTTAGCTTCAGGTTACAAACGCCTCCGGCGGGTCCTCACAGCTCGGCTGGCCCTAGGGGTCCCCTAACCTCGCGTTAGCGTCCGCCCTGTCTGACCTGCCCCCCGCCGCGGCACACATGTCAGCTTTGCAGCTTCACGGTGGAGCTCTAAGTCATTGAGTCACGAGGGTTATTTTTCCTGGCCTCGCCTCACTGTCCTGCGCTTGGAGGGAGCTTTCGGAAAGACACAGCCTCCTTCCCCGGAAGCTGGGGCAGCTTCTGAACGCTGCTGTGCCTGCGCCCCGCGGGAACCAGGACTGTGATCCCCTCCGCGGCCAGAGGTTAAGGCTGGAGGCTGGAACCGTCCCGGGTCCCAGTGGAGGGCTTATTCCTGACCCGCTTCACGCGGGGCTGGGGCTGGGGGGCGGGGGGAATGTCAAACGGCTCTAGGCAAACCACCAATGAAGCAGGTGATTAATTGCACAAAATAAACCTACTGGAAAAGCCTGAACCTGCAGGAGGATGACTCGGTTTCCCTCCTTAGCTTCGTCATCCTAAGGGACATCCCTCCCTGTTTAACAAGCAGGCGGGGAAGGTTGGCTGCTCCGGAAGGAGCCCGTGTGCACTGTCAGTTTGCAGTAGCAGGCAGGCACGTTCCGACGCGGGTTCTCATCCACGCGGCTGCTGGAAGCAGGGTTCCCTTGTCCCTTCCTGGAAGGTAAGAGCTCTGGCATCTGGAAGTGTCAGAAATGAGCCTTTTGCCATAAATCATTCTGAAAAGCATTCAAATCAGACAAGCGCCTAGAGACTCCCTAGACACTCCACCCCTCAAATCCTAGATCAAAGAGCAGTTCCTAGAACCATAAACACCTATTATATGCAAAATCCTACTTATCTGCGGGATGCTAACACCGCGCAGAAGAGAAGGGGTGAGAAGGGGCGTTTGTCAACGCACTAACCCCCAACCCCGTGCCCGCGGCACAGACCCACGAACTTTCTTAGCATAGTCGAACGTCTTTCTGAGACGCAGGGGTCCGGGCTCCCCAAGCCGCCCAGGGAGCGACTCTGCGTCCCAGCACAGCTCGCCGAGCGCTCGGCTGGAGCCCGGACGCTCGCTTTCCGCAGCGTCCGCAAGCAGAGGAAGCAGGTGCGGCGGAGGCCCTGGCCTGGGAAGTGGGAGGCACGAACGAGAACCCACGGGTCCTACGCCGAGGACCGCGGTCGCGCCTCGGACGGTTCAGCGGGGCCGCTGAGCGGAGGGCACACCGCGGTCGCCCGGGCGCAGAACACCCGGCACGGAGCTCGCGGCCCAGTGCACAGCGCTCCGCGGGGCGGGACCTTCCCACCGCCTTGAGCCGGCCTCGCGCACCTGATAAACCTGGGGTCCTCTGTGGGAAAGAGCGGGAGCTGGACCCGATCGTTAAGAGGGGACCCCGAGACCAGACCTCAAATTCAGACAGAGCAGCTCTCTCGCCTCGGCGAGGCAAACGCGCCTGTTCCTTCCCTGCCGTCTCCCTAGCCAGCCCAGAGTCTGCCGTACCGCGTTGCAGGCTTCCGATCCGGGGGGCCGGGCGGGTCCCAGGCGGACACCCGGGAGAGAGGGTCGGGATGGGGGCGGGCAGACTCGGGAAAGGGTTCCCCCAACTCTCCCAGCTGCGCGCAGCGCGGCCCTGAGCGAGGGGGGTGGGGCGAGAACTGCGCCGGGGCCGCGGACGCCAGGGTCAGATTATTGGACACGTGTCCTTTACTCCTCGCAGTCCGTTCCTTACGGGTGATTTATGAACAGACCTCTTTGATCGGGGACGGTTTTATCTGTCCAGCGCTACGGATGACGGATGCGGCAGCTAAAATGCTTGCTCCCCGCCGCCCAGCCCCCTCCCACACGCCGTCGGTTTTTCTCCACCATCTCCACCCCCTGCCCCGACGCTCCCCGCCCCTGCCCTCAGCCCCGTTTGCTATCTAGGTTGCAATCCCTCCGGGTGGTTTAAATCAACAAAAAGTGCTGGGCAGGGTCAATAGGGAGCCAGAGCTGCAGAGTCCCGTACGCCTCCTGCTCGGCGCTCTGGAGTTCTCAGAATCCTCCCACTTGGGACCCGGAGAGCTGGCTCCCCAGGTGCGGGCGCCCGGCCTAGGAAGGGGAAAGCCGAGGCCACTGGGCCAAATCCCGCAGGCCTGGCGCCCTGCAGGGAAGGCGGGCAGGGAGCCGGGATGCCAGGGCAGCCTCAGCCCACGGCTCATCAGAACGACCATTATAGTTTAACTGGGGAGACGCCGCGGCAGCGGCAGGAAAGGGGGAGAGGGTGGAGATCACATTACGGACCCTCCTAGTGCCTAATAGGTAAAGGAAAAGCGGAATCTCTGAAGTGGTTATTAATAGATTGAGTGTGTGTGCATGTGCGTGTGTATGTATGTGTGTGTGTGTGTGTGTGTGTGCGCGCGCGCTAGTAGTATTTCATTAAAACCATATCCTGGAACAAAGAATTGTTCTTTCATGTTTCCTAGCTTTGCCATTACTCTGACAGGAGCTCTAAAAACAGGATTTTCCAAATCAAAGGATCCCTGGAGTTGCCTGTCCCCTCGTATCCTCCCCCTTCTCCCGCCACCAAACTGCTGTTGGTATCATTAACCCGGTACCGATTCTCCCTTATACTCTTAATTTAGCCAGGGGACATTTAATAGCTGACTGGATTAAACATTGCAGACTCCAGCCTGGGCTATTTGAAAATCCGGGTCGTGGACTGCCCCTCACATCAGAAGAGGAAAACTGATCTATGCGATGTGTTTTAAGTTTCACTCGGTCGGGCCAGGAGAGAAGAAAGAGGAAGAAGAAGGATTCTCTGCTCCTGGTCTCTTTTACGTATTACAAAGTTAGAAGTTTTAAAGGGTGTGTGGGGATGAGGGGTAGCAAGAGAAGTCAGAACTGGAATGAGGTGAGAGACAACCTTTGCAAAAGGCTAAAAGACATTTCCTTCTGTCATAAGCTGAAAACTGGATTTATAAGAACATTTTAAAGAGTACTGTTCTGAAGGACGGGCGTGTGCCCCAGGGATGGACCGCGGACTCCATTAGGAGTGCATCTCCAGGCCTTTCTGAAGGACTTAATGTCTTGCCTGAATCTGGAGACATCCCTGTTGCAAGTTCAAATTCAGCAACAGTCACAATACTTTGACTGATGCTATTTTTTCAGAAACAAACAAAAAAGGGGGGGTGGGAGAAAGACTGGTGCCCAGTATTATACGTAGAATATGGAGGTTCAAAAGTCCCTAAAGTAATCTTTAACTTGGGATGTTAGCATTCAGTCCAATGCCTTGAAGGCCAGGCCACCTCACAGGGGGAGGATCTGACCAGGGCCCAGCATCTGGGATGCTTTGGGGGCTATCACCAGATGACACACACCCAAAGGTAATAAATCAAAGCTAGGATGCCTGGATGACTATTGAAATTAAATGTCATGGAGAGAAAAGAGCTGTCTGTTTATCTGGTCCGGGGCACTTAAAAAATAATGACAACCTTTAAAGCTAATGTGATCACTCAAAGTGAACTCCAATTCTAACCATGCCGGTAGGAAATCCTAAGACGATAAACCTTGACGTAAAATTGGATTTAATATTGTGGAAGAAAAATACTCCTTTATCTTTTGTTTAAAGTAGAGAGCTATGGATGACTGTAGAATACCATAAAACAGTTGAAATGTCAAGGTTATAGAGATTTGAAGATAATGTCACATTTGAAAGAATAACCATAGTACAATTCATTCAATACATTGTCTGAACATGTGGGTGACAAATATTTTAGACCTCATTGTGTGCAGAAACCCAGGCCTACACCACCACATGTTAATAGTCCACAATAACCTTTATGAACAACTTCCTTAAATACAGAGAAAGAAATTGGGGCTCCTTCTCTACAACTGGGCAACTGCTAATCCATTTTAATTTTGTTTATATGCTGAGCTTCCTTCTCCCATGTGGGGTGTCTCTTCTGGGTACAAGTCATTTTTAAAGGTTCTTTTGAGTCACACCAGTCACATATCTTGGTAAAAAGCCTGTGGGCTCAGGAGGGCTGGCTCCCACCCCAGGAGGGGGGAATCCCCCACTCATCTTTCAGCCCATCTAAGCGCCTTGGAGGTTTAGGGTCTGTCAGGCCTGGCATTCCTCCAGTCTTCTTATCACTCTCTACCCCTTCAAAAAGGCAATTGATTAGTTTCAGCTTTTCCAAACCGAGATCCGATACGTTTCTCAGGATCAAAAGTCTTCCAGAAGCACAAGAGGAGAGGCCTGGGGGATGGGGAATGTGGAGAAGAAAAAGCGCAAGGGCAGGGGACAGAATAAGCCCCCACACCCAATCTTTACACCCTACAGTCCCAGAGTCCAGCAGGATGCAGCACAGGGTTAGAGATGAAATAGTGATTTCGCCTGGGAGATCCACTTAATCTAAGAAGTGCCTTCACTCTCTAGAAGCAAATATTTAAAGGAGTAAATAAATAGCTATCTAGACAAGGAGGCTGATGATTTATGCCTGGATTTCCCTCCAAGCACTTGCCTTTCTTGTATTTACAGGCGTGGCTCCCTTTGTAAGTTATCCAGCTGTTCTATACACGTGACATGTCAGCAAAACCTTAACATCTGGGCAAGATAAACTTCCTTCAGGTACCTGCCTAACTTTTCACTTGTCACACTTGTGTCACCAGGTACGTACTTCTCCCCTCCTGCCCACCTCAGCAGAACTCTTTGCTTAGCCCAGTCTCCTCCATCGCCCTCCTCCCATTGCCAAACTGTGCCCAGGCCACTTTCTTTAGTAGATCCTTGAGGTCTCTGGCCTCTGGTTTGATGGTGCAGGTAAAGGAGGGCAGTACGGTGAACCCTAGAAAAAAAGCAGTATTTGTATCCAAGCTCCAGCCCCAAAACAAAACAAAAGCTGCGGAACCATCAACACTCGGACTCACATTTGCTTCGAAGTCTGCAGATTCCTCAGTGGAATGAAGGAGAGCAGCTGATTGTGATGGCTGTCTTTTCACTGAGGTTTCCCTCTGTCTGGTCAATGTTTAAACTGCGTTTTACAGAAATTTAATTTCACTGACTCGCAATCTCCCTTCCCCCCAAAGGCCGCCTTCTGGAATGAATGCTTTTAGAATAGTTTTTTTTTTTTTTTTTTTTTTTTCTTTTCCAAATCTGGAGTTTGGTTCCTCTGGCTTCAGCCTAGGTGAACGCAGAAGCAGGACACATGCACAAACTTAGGGGAGAAAAAGAAAAAAAGAAAAGAAAATAGTCCGCATAAACAAGAAAAAAAGGCCCTTGGAGGCCCTCAACTAAAGTAAACCCAAATGATCTTGTTGCAAGCAACCCACGAAATCCTGGCCGTAATTGAGTGTTTTCTTTGAGGTTTTCTGCCCATGCGCTGTTCACCATGGTTACTACGACTCTGATACAAGAAGATGAATATTTATTATGATCCCTTCCCAACCTTTCCCCGAGGATTATCTCGCTGGCCTTTGTAACGGCGTAGAATATAAAACTGGAACCATGTTCCTGCCAGTGATTTTAACCTGCCCCACCTTCCAGTGACCTGCCACCGGCTCCTTCGCACTTTATAGACATCTGGGAATTCTATACATGCCTTAAACTCCAATTACACACCTTCTTCAAAGGGCACGTGCTTTGATTTGCTAAGATCATTAAGTGGCTCACAGTCTTGGGGCCTGGCGACAAACCCAACGAAAGAAGAGTGTATGCCATGCCTTGTTGACTAGGTCTATCTTTTGCTGTTGAGTAAACAAAGAAAATTAGTTATCCTTATGTTTGGATTTTCCAGGGTTCAATTTACAGAGAAGAGCCAGTAGTTTTCTGAGAAATAAGTCTCGTGGCCAGCTTTGAGATAATAGGAAGAAGTCCATTTCTCTTTCCATTTCGCGTTCCTTCCACTTTCGCTGGAGCAGGGGGTGGGGCAGTCTTTATGACACATAAGCAGAAAATTCTGCAAAAGTGGCCCCTGGGGATCCCTTGCCGACCCGTTTGTCGTTTATGCGGGGCCTGTCACTGGAAATTTGAGGTTGGACCTTAGCCTGCGTTTGTTGCTGCTGCTCCCCTTGCCACCGCTGACACTTGGCGCCACCGCCTCCAAACAACGCCCGGAGCCCCACGAGAGCCGGTCCACTCCATTTGACGCGGGTACGGACCGGGCCACAGTCTCCACGGTACGGGTAGGCCCGCCACCCACGCAGGGAATCCTGGGCCCGGCCCCTCTCCCGAGCCCACCGCAGGTGAGACCCTCGCTCCCCACCAAGTTCTGTTTGGGTTTCCGTGGCGTTTGTTCTCCACAGGTTTGTTTGTTTTTCTTCAAATTACAGATGCAGGGAAAACCGCCTGACATCATGAGAGTGGGACAAATGCTCACTTTGAAGGATTCCTGGGCAGGACTTCAAGTGAAATCATATGCCTGAGAAGAACTTGATACCGGTCTAGAGAAAATAACTAGTTTTGACTTTGCCAAACCGTGGAATGTGCAAAATGCCCTACTTTTTTGCAAGAGGCCAAGTGTCCCTTAAAAAGCTCCATTATGAATATGAGTCCGAAGAGCGAAGGGGCAAGAAGCTGGTGCCTTTGTTGAATGTGGGGAAACACTACACAAGGTATAGTAGTCTCTTCTGCTTTGGGGAGGGTACCTGCTACTTCGAATGAATGATTCTCTGCACGTGCTCAGTGTGGATATGCAGGAAAAGGGGAGACACATGGCAACAAAAATCTACTGCTTCCTTAAGACTGAAGGTTACCAATCAGGCAAACACAAAAATAAAGATTTGCACAGTAAAGGAAACGTCTTATTCATCATTTCAGAATTCATCCAAGACCACTGGATATGACATGCTCCCCTAGCGAACACCCTCTGGTTGAAAGAAGACCTGAGTCCAGCCACCTCACTAAATGGAAAGACTTATCCTCTCCGTGGTAGAATAGGTACTGATGAATCTTTTAAACAATAGGTAGCAAAAATAAGACGAAATGAAGTAAAATGAGAAGAAATAATGGTGAAGTAGATGGCATAGGTGGCTTTATTTGTATTCTAAAAACTGTTGAGCATTTTGTATCCTGTACAGAATTTGCAAGGTAAAAGTTGCATTTGAGCAGTTAATATTTTCCACCGTGAAGTTTTCTCAAAGTAAAACTATTCACCACTTTTTGTTCATTCCTTTATTTCTGTGAAAACCTAAAGAAAAATATTTCCTACTATTTTGCATTTAGAATTACTCAATATAAATGTGACACTTGCTTTTCTTCAGTTTCCTTTCATGAGAAAAAAAAAGTAGAAAAAGCAAAGCAATAAGGAAAAAGGAATATAGAAGACTACCTTGCTTTGAAACATCTAGTTTTTACATCCAGAGTTAAGATAGTGTTTACCTTCTCAGCAACGATTTGGTCAGCTCCATTCTGATGTAGTTCAAAAAATCTGAAACATCAAATAGTCAGACCAACTAGTGAACAAGAAGATTCGCCGCCTGAACAATTAAGAAAATGGAGGTGGTTGGATGATACATACAAAAGAGAGGATTATCATTGTGATGGGTTTCCTCACCCCTCTAGGTACTGTGGCACTGTTCATTTCTACCTTCTACACACACACACACACACACACACACACACTCACCTTCACTGTTCATTAGCTGGTAACAACACAGTCAAAATCCAAGTATTTCCCCAGGCCTTCACTAATATTGCAAGTAAATGTTAAAGAGTCTTTACTGTAAAATGAAACTATTCACAATACTAAATTTATAATATTGTCATGCCAGCACTGTTCTGTGGTCTATGATGAAGAAAATAAAATCCTCCAGGCAATAACATAACCTCCACCTGAGCTAAGCAAACATAGCCTGTCTGGATACATATTCACATTTGACATGGTCACCACTGACTTAGGCACCCAAATAACTGTCTAGTTTGAAAGAGTCCCTAATCACACTTGAATTCAGTCAAGTGAATGTAAAAAATAATTAAGTTTGATAATAACCACTGTCTTTAACTATAA
>PVKN010022429.1:0-15143 GCA_004027915.1 Capromys pilorides
TTTTAGTAAGATGTTGTTTGTGGTAGCATTGCTTCTGCCTGAGAGCATGTATGCTTTCCTTGTCTTCTTTTTGTGCTGGAAAGGTTGTTGTGGATTTTGCCTTGGTCAACCTGTTGCTTGTATTTACTGTTTAATACTTCCCTTAGGCCTTTCAGCTAGTGCATATGTCTTTCACGATAAGTTCCTTAAAGTAGTTTGCTGCATCAAAATGGGCATGCATCTGTCATGTTATTGGATATTGGCAACTTTTTCTTTCTAGCAGTCACACTTTAGTACATTCTGACTGCTATCATGAATGTTCCCATTTCCATGGCTTTGCTTACAGAATATGTTTACAAGCTCTTGAATCTTAGCCTCTCATTGCTGAAAAGCTAGTATCTCAATGTAGTATCAATATGTGTTTCTCTGGAGGATGTCTAGAAAAGACTTCAGAAAATAAGAGCAACATGTATATGATTAAGTCTTAAAAAATTGAGCTTTTCTGGTGAAAGATCTGCTGGACTCTGTGGCTCTCAAATTTCTGAAGCTTAATTAGAAAGGGTGTCTTAATGTGAGTTAGTCGTAGGGTTCAGGGGCAAACAGCAGAGTAGAGCTGCAGGAAGGGCCTCTCAAATGGGTGGTCCCAAGAATGGGCTGAGCGTACCAGTGGCTATGGCGGCTATGGAGAGATTTCCCTCTATGGTAGACTCTGAGTTGTCATGCAGCATGAAAGCTCACTCAACATGGCTTCAACCTAAGTTTCCCACGCTTACGTGACATTGACGCCTTTTTCTACCATGACACCTATAATGTCCCTGAGCACTGGCTCAATAGCTGGAATGCTGTCCTGACCGCCTCGTTACCACATCCGTTGTTCATGGTGTAATATTTCTACACCTGGCATCTAACCCTTCGCACAGCTTCCACTGTGGCTGCTCTGAGCCGAGCTGCTATTATGACTCACTGTGTTCACGTGGTAACCACAGGGATTCTTTTAATGTCTCCTCCGCTTGTGACCCTCCCGTGGCTTTTGTGCTCACTCAGAAGACAAGCCAGATCCTAGATGAGTGGGCCACCCGACCCAAGCTCATTTGCTTCTCGTTTCATCCTCACTTCTGCCAGCAACCCGAGCACTCTGCTGGCTGTCTAGCATGCTGGGCACATCATGCTTTTAGCATTGTCACTTGCAGCCCCTGTGCCTACAGTGCTCTGTCTCCTAAATGAATCTGTCCCTTCTGCAGATGCCTGGTTAGTGGCGGCTCGCCAAGATCTCTACATAGCCATTTTATCTAAAAAGGTGTTCTTTGCACTGCACATTCTGTCCACATTGGGTTTTATTTTGTTTTAAACCTGGATCACTGTCTGATCTAATGATTTATTTTTTATTGTCCCTATCTTTGACGCAGCTTGTACTGCATGACGACAAGGATTTCGCTCTGTTCCTTGTCTTATCCTGGGGACCCAGACAGTTCCTGGCATAGGGCAGGACTCTGTGGAATGAATAGGCGGCAGCCCAGGTGCTGTGTGGGCTGGCTGATGTTGCTGCTGAGAGCTGTCACATAGTTTACTTCATTGTTGGATGCTGGGACCCTCTGAGCAATGGTAGATCCATCCTTAGCCTAAAGTTTTGCCTGACTGCAAGGATCTTAGGGCGGTCTCTATAAATTGACTTGGTTTCCTCATTAACTACCACTTCTTCCTTCTTAGTTTTTGGGACAGGGTCCTACTAGGTAGTTCAGGCTGGCCCTGAACTCACTATGTTACATAGGCTGGTCTTGAACTAATGGCAATCGTTCTGCCTCAGCCTCCAAGTGCTGGGATTACAGGTTTGTGCCACCATGCCTAGCCCTTAGCATTTCCTTCTAGTCTTCATTTTTATATTATATTGTGCTTTGGATTCATTTTAAAGAAGTCTTGTTACTTACTACTGCTATTCTAATCACAGGAAGGAGTGTCCACCCAGTGTTCCAGTAACCAGTTTCCATAAGGGATATTCTTGGCCACTAGATAAATCTCTTGGCTTCAAGTTTTCTAATTGCATTTGATAATACACGAAGGCATGACAAGCTATTAGAGTTAGTGTTCTCTGTCTCAGGGCACATAGTACTTCTGAGGGCCCAGGATTGTCCATGGCAGAACAGGCCTAGGTTAACAGTGTGTCACTAACATGTCACATAAATCACAGCCCATGCACAAATCTGTGGTGCTCAGGTGATAGTAGACCACACAAAACCTGAGGTGGAAACAAGAAAAGCATTGTTCCCAGTGTGGGACATGTCCATTGGCCAACCAGAACCTGCTGTTGAAAGAAATCTGCTAGAAGCTTTCAGAGATGCACCCTAGGCCCTTTACTATGCTGGTGATATAAAAGTAGTGGTTACAACAAGACTTGATATTCCCTTGGGTTGTAGCCTGTGGTATTAGCATGGAATATCTTTAGAGACCTGTTAGCCCTGCTCTCCAAGATACGGTGTTAAGAGAGTGTTTGGTTGCACTCTTGTTTATGCTAGTGCACTTCTCTTGACAGCTGAACAGTAGGTATAGAAACCTTAGGGCAGTGTAGTAGAGGCCAATGTAAACCTTTGGAATAACCGTTTGCCTACTCGAGGTTCCTCATCTGCAAGTGAATCTCTTCCTCTTTTTCTCTCCCACTGGCCCTTCAAAAACAGCTTAAAGATCTTATTCTTTGGAACATTTGACTGGCTCCATGGTAATCTTCAGGCTTCACACAGTGGGTCTCTGGGCCTTGACTTTTTCTTAGTAGCCCAGTGCTGAAGAGGATGAGTGCTGGCATGTGGGAGCGAGTTGGCAACCCAACTCTCACTGGTTGTGGAACCTTGAGCAAGGCAAGTAACCTCCCAGCAGCCAGGTGCAACACGTAGAGGGTGGAAGAGTGCAGACTGTGGGTCAGTGTGTTGACCTCTTTTGCAGGGCTCCATACCTTACGTCGTCCTTAGTATTACCTCTTTTGGGTGTCTGTCCATTTGCAAAAATCTATCTTTGGGCTGGGGAGATAGTTCAGCGGTCAGTGCACTTGCCTGGTAAATGCAAGGACCCAGGTTTGATTATCAGCACCACATGCCGTGCTGGCCACCCAAAGTGGGTGTGGTGGCACACACCTGTATCCCAGCACTGGGAAGGCTGAAACAGGAAGATCACTGAGTCTAAGCCACATAGCAAGACCCTCTACCAAATAAATCAATAAATAAGATTTTAAAAGATTAAAAAAACTGTTTCCATTTCCTGTTAACCATCTTTCATTTTGCTCTTCAGTTTATTTATAATTTGAGTTTCTCATGGACTGATTATTATTATTATTATTATTATTATTATTAATTTTTTTTGTAGTACCGGGATTGAACTCAGAACCCTGCCCTTGCCAGGCAAGCACTTATTCTGCTGAGCTATCTCCCCAGCCCCTTTGGCTGGTTTTGTCTGGAATGACATAGGCAAATGTAAACAATTTAGGTGGGTTGTGGGTTATGACACTAAGAAAGATGTGTTGGAAAGTCTTTGATTAAACTACAATACACTGCATTGTTATGCAAATAAGATAATAAGATTTCAACAAATAAGATTTCAACATTGTTATTCTGGGAGCTGGTTGTTGGGTCAACAGATCTCCCAGTTCCATCTGTAGAGGGTAGAGGGTCATCTACTGCAGGACCCTGGAAGTGGGTAGTTGGCCTGGTGACTCCCATTTTGTCCCTGCTCCTTGTTGATCACACTGTCTATCCACACAGTGCTGCTGGTGCAAAATATCAGTGAATAACTCTGACTTTTTTTGTTACAGGTGAAAAAAGTACAAGGTAGAATGTTAGTGAATGTCCCATTTGCTTATAGGTCTCCATAAGGTCCCTGCAGGGAGGAAGCCAGCCATTGTGGAAGGAGTGGCACTGGTTTAGAGACAAGAGAGTTTTGAAGATGTACAGGGGGCTTATATGCCTGCTGTTGTTATTTTTGCTGTTGGCTTACACTTTTACTAGCCGCCAGAGTAGAAATTAACAGAGAGCAGGGGGAAAAGAAGAACCATGCTTATGGTCCAAACTTTAATTCTTTTTAAAAATTTTATTAATTTTAATGAGAAAGAAATAACAGTGAGACAGTTTCATAACAGGTTAGTAGGACCCAAACTTTAGTTCTTGTTCACTTATTTTAACATTCAGCATGAAACATTATATAGTAATTAAAAGTACACATACCTTCTTGGAAAAATGGATGAATAATTTTGGTTTATAGTTGCAAACGGGCAATGTGAATTTGAAAAAAACTGTAACTCAGTAACTATTTCGTTATTGAAGTTTCCCGGGGCCATGCTGAGATTTAGAAATGGGTCCCTGCAGTGTGTGTGCATGTACTCTGTGGGGGATAGGACTTAGGATCCATCTTCATAAATATTTTATTATACTGGTGGCAGTCACCACAGTGCTCTGTGACCCTACAGCCCTAGTCCGGACAGGGGGCAGTATTTATCTTTCTCTTGTTCCAAAGATGCTCTCAGGTTGAGTCTAGAGCTGAGCTCAGCTGTGAATTGTGACACTGTGTGGCAAGGAATTTACTAACAATAATGAGCTACTGGTGTTGGAGGATTGCTAATTTTTTCCCCTGTAAGTAAGAAGATTCTTCATAATCCTGGTAATAACAGTCATCATAAATATTGCATGCCCCACCCTGCATTTTCGTCTTCAGTCTCATGCTCATCCTATGGGAGAAGTAATTTTAGTGTCCCTACTTGAGACACAGGCAAAGAAGCTGAAAGAAATGCAGTGTCTCACTCCAGTTTTCACAGCTAGTGCTGAGTGCCACTGCTTCTCATGCTGTGCTAGCAGGCTTGTGTGAGTGGAAAACAAGGCAGTTTGGGCTATCAGGTAACGATCCAGATCTTCAGGATAACATATAGGCAACATATTATAACCAGAACCTGTGTAATGGTGGGCCTGGAACCTGAAAAACCAGCTAATTGCTTCCCAGGGAAGACATTCATTCCATTTTTGGACTAGTTTCCCAAGCGTCTTAGCCCCAAGGGCTTCCAATGCCTGGGACTTAGGTTTGGGAGATGTGACAAAGGATGCACTCCCGAGGCTGCCTGCTCTTTGAAGACAGAGCCAAGTCTTGTACTATTTGGCGTTCTGCTTTCACTACCTGGAGCCAGGCCTGTGTGCATGGGTTGATTGGAGGGAAGGAGGGATGGAAGAAGGAAAGAAAGGAAGCTAGTTAGATGATGGCCATTTGGATTGAAGCAAAGGATTGAGCAGGTTGGTTGGGGAGAAGAGATAAAAGCCTTTCTAGCTTTTGCACAGGGTGCTGTTATTGAAAGCTCAGTACTTCCCACTGTTTCCCATGTACCCTCCTTGCACACAGATCTCATTCCTAGGTTTAATAAACTTTGTTGCCCACTAACCTGAATGATGTTGTGGTTACACAAAGAACATTTGGTGCTCCAGAGAGGAAGTGTGCAATCTACTGTGTGGCTCCAGCTCGTGATCTTGTTGCTTGCTGCTCATAGAGGACACAACTGTCCTCTAGTGCAGAGGGTGTACCTGGAATGAGGGCAGTTTCTACCAGGCAAGAGTTAGGTTTTTGCATTTACCACCAGGAATAAAGATTTTTATGGGGGCCGGTGAGATGGTTCAGTGGTCTAAAGCACCTGCTTAGAAAGGCTCAGGCAACTGCAGGGACTGCGGTTCTATCCCCAGCACTACATGCTGTGCCAGTGCCACCACCAGGGCAGGCTGAGCCAGCCACAAAATAAATAAATAAATAAACAAGCAAACAAATAAAATAAATAAATAAAATTTTAAAAAAAAAGATTTTTATGGGCTGGCCAAATAGCTCAGCTGAATAAAGTGCCTGCAGGCAGGCACAGGGGCCAAGGGTTTGATCCCTGGGCCTGCCTTGCCAGCCTCGCACCCAGGGTGCACTGAGATGGCAATTGAGAGTGGATGTTGTGGGACACGTCTGTAAAAGAGGCAGATCACTACGAGTCCAATCTAGTAGGGAGACCCTGATCACCCTGTAGACCCTTCCCTAAAAAAATAAAAGAAAAAAAAAAAAGATTTTATGAGGGTCTTTACTTCTCTGTACCAGAACATTGCTTTTACCTTTTCTTACCTTCCTATGAATTTTCAGTGGTAGTTGTTTAAAGAAATGTTATCCTGTGAAGAATGACTCTTAACTTTCTTTCTAACCAGGATTGACCGGAAAATGTCAAGTTCTCATACCAACTACAAACTAGATGAGGCACAAGCTATAATGAATGAGCTCCGCACCATCAAGAAAGCTATTTGCACAGGCGAGAAGGAGCGTCGGGACCTGATGCAGGTGAAATCTGATTCCCCCATCCACCCACCTGCCTGTTAGCCTAGCTCACTGTTCATTTAAAATTTATATAGGTTTTTTAATGCTATGTGCATACCATGTTTAAATAAGTATTAATTTCCTGGGGTTATTATAACAGAATACCACAAACGAAGTGACTTTGAACAATATAACTTTGCTGTCCCAGTGTTAGAAAGCAAGTCTAAAATCCAGATGTGGCTAGGGTTGCTCTCTCTGTGACGGCTCAAGGAAGGCTGTTGCTGCTAGTGGTAAGTCCTTCCTAGCCTCTTGGCTTCTGTGGCCCCATGTGTCTTAGTCTTCCTTGGCTTGTAGACAAAGCACTCCAATCTGCCTGTCATCATTTTCTCTTCCTGTTAGGGTACCACACATTGGATTAGTGCCCACCCATCAAATATGACTTCCTTAACTAGATTGCATCTGCGAAGACTTGATTTCCAAATACAGTTGAACTCACAGATTCCAGGGGTTAGGACCTGAATGCATCTTTTGGTGGAGGCACAACTAACCCACACCAGTAGTTGATAAACCTCATGCTATTAATAATTAAAATGCTTCAAAACATCTATAGTAACAAGTCTTGCCATCGCTCATCTCCCATCTCCCTTAGCTGCTTTTATTCTTTTCTTGGATAACCTCTCAGTGTTTATGGAGATACAAATATGTGAATATGTACTCAAGGGCCTTTGCATAAAGCTAGGACTAGGCTACTATTCTATTGTAGCTCGTTCATGGCACAGTAAAGTCCTGTACCTTTGCCATTATCTGTTCCCAAAGAGTTTCTTGGTTCTTTGATATAGTTGCATAATGTTTTGCCATATGGACATACTGGAATTATTTATCTAGTATCTTTGCAACTTTATATTCTGTGCTTCTTTGCCTCTTGAGTTGTGATTTCCATTAGTTCTATAAAAAGTTGTAGTTTTACAAATGGACACATGCTGGCCTTTCTGTTTGATGCTGGAATGTGTTCATTGCCTTCTACAGTGTTTCTTGCTTGACACCTTGAGAGAGCACCTAGTACTTGGTAGGCATTTGTCTGGATTTTGTAGAATGTAGGACTGAGATAAAGCTCAGACTGAGAGGCAAAAATGAGACAGACACACAGCTACTCCTATGTTTGGCAATAAGTCTTAGGGTAAAGGCCATGAGGAACTTGCAGAGCCTTCCCATAGTACTCCTTAAAATGCAGTTTCACAGGTCTCATCCCAGACCTACTAAGTTAGAATTGCTGGAGGCAAGGCTGAGGAATCTATATTTTTAGTTGAAGCAGGTGGCATCCAGTGGCAGAGACAAGGAGGATGTGCTCCATAAGGTCTAGTGGGACTTGCCACTCTGGCCCCTGTGAAGCCAGTGTGCAGCCCTGGGAGAGTCCAGGCGCCTCACTTGACTTCCCCTTCATAGAAGGGGTAGACAATTTTTGCAACGTCTTCAGGCCTCAGGATCTTCTTTGACATCTCTGCAGACTATCTACCTGTGAGAAAAGTTCCAGGGAGAGGCATGGGCAAAGTCCTATCCCAACAAAAACAGTTGTTTTGTCTTCCTCTTATGAACTTAACATGACTTGTCTTTTCCAAGAAACCTGTGTCTCAATTTCAAGCCAGTTATGTGAGTTCTGCTTACTTGTACATTCTCTACCTGGTGTCTATAGCAATGCTGAATGTGAACAGATTCAAAAGTCTAAAAGAAATGCTAGAAAGTCAGATTTCTCTTAAACTTCCACACAAAGGAGCTCCCATGGGCCAGAATACAAACTTAAATTCTAGTTTCTTTTTTTTTCAAAATAGCAACATAAGATTACTTTGTAGAATTGTTATCTGCTTAGCTAGATAGAATTATGACTGAAAAAAATCAGGCAATAAAAATGGCATTGTCTGGCAGCTGTTTTGTGTGTGTGTGTGTGTGTGTGTGTGTGTGTGTGTGGTACCCGGGATTGAACTCTGGACCTTTTGCTTACCTGGCAGGTGTTTATACCACTGAGCTAAATCCCTAGCCCTTTGGTAGCTGTTTTTGTTTGTGTTGTTGATTTCTTTATTTTTGATGTTGGGGATTGAACCCAGGTCCTTTTAGTTGAGGTACATGTCAACCCTTTTTGTTTTGTATTTTGAGAGGAGGTCTTGCCGTAGCTGGTTTTTTCAGTAGTTTTGATATAAAAATTCCACAGAGGCATGCATCTTTCTGACTTAACTTACAAAGAGAACATTTTGGATAGGAATTTACCTTTTTTTTTTTTTTTGAAGCAACACGAAGGTTTAAAAAGCAGTAAAAGTGATACCATTAGTTGTCTGTTATATTCATGTGCTTCAGGAGAGCTTAATTGCTATCTGATTTAAATGGGTAAGACTTTTATTAAAGGTGCATGGGGTACAAATCATTTGTTTTATTTTTTCATTTTATTTGTTTGTTTATTTATTTATTTTACGGGACCAGGGTTTGAACTCACGACCTTGCACTTGCCAGGCAGGCACTTGTGCCACGGAGCTGTCTCCCCGGCCCCCAAATCCTTTGTTTTAAATGTAATGAAAATGGGAAGTGTGCATGTGTGTGCGTGTGTGCCCATGCCTGCTCAAACAGTGCTGGAGCCGAAGACCTCAAACTGAAAGGGAAACATTGCCATCTGTATTCAAAGAGCTTGTCTCCTCTTTCAGAGCCTGGCCAAACTGACGGATAGCTTCAAGAATAGCTGCTCCCTTGGTGACTTCCTCCATGACTTGCCTCCCAACGCCAGTGCCCTTGGTGATTCTGGGGCAGGACAGCACTTCTGTGATGCTGGCTCCCAGACTGAAGCCATAGGGGAGGTATGTGCCCTGCCTGCGCCCGGCGGGAAGAGTGGGTGGTGGTGTGTGCCCCTCACTCCCCCAGCTGAGTTTTCCATTTTCACTTCAGAAGTACATATTTTGGCTTTTTTTGCTGTTCGCTTTGAAAAAAAGAATAGTGTTTCTCCTATCCAGCCATTCTTATTCTTCTAAAAGAATGGCAGGAAATCGAGTTAAAGAAGCTGTGAAGCCTAGAGGAATTTCATCATGCCCCAAACTAGTGAAGCGTTGGGGTAGCTACAGAAACAGGAGAATCATCGGTTGAGGCCAGGCAGTGAATAGTGAAAGACACTACTGTAATATTATTGAGTGAAGTTTGAAACTGATTTGTTACCAAAGAGAAAGCTGTTCAGAGGGCTTTTTATTTTAGGGGTTGCTATGTAAAGATGAGGTATCAAAGGAGTGCACCATGTCTCACAAACTAAAACACAAAACAAAGAAGAAAAAAAAAAAAAAGAAAGAAAGGAGGGAAACTTAAATCGGTGGAAAATTCTGGATTTTAAATAACTAGCTAATACTTAAAAACAGTTGGAAAATGGTGCCTGTCTGAGGAGAGTGTAATGTAAATTATGACTCTTTATGTCCTAAATGTGCTGCTTTCAATTTTATTCTCATTGTTGTTGAAAGTGTACTTGGACATTTTTGACCAGGCATCTCCTTTGGTTTAAAGAATATGGTCACCATCTGTAACATAGAAAAATCTGTGAGTTAAATGTTTGGCATTTTTGCTTAAAGATTTTGGAGTGAAGCAAGGGAGCAATACAGGCCTCATTAGATTCTGGGAATGATTCCTTGCTGTATATCATAAGGTTAGAATTAGGGCTTAGGCATTTAACTCTTCTGAGAGAAACAGGTAAGATCAGAGGTTCTCTACTGGCCAACGTCAGGTGGAGCTGGTGTCTGGCCTGTTGCTCTAGCTATGAATTGTTATGGTGTAGGAACCCCTTGGGGAGCTGGTTCTGGGTTGGTGGCTGGCATCTTAGTTTAAATAGTTTCTTGTTGGGCTGCGGAGATAGCTCAGTAGAATAAGCACTTGCCTGGCAAGCACAGGGTCCTGAGTTCATTCCCTGGTACTGCAAAAAAAAAAAAAGTTTTTTGTTTTGTATGTTATTTTCAGTATAATCAATATGAGAATATTTTAGCACAACTAATGAGTATTAGTTGACCAATTCAAGGAAAACACTGAGGTGGTATTCCATAATTCCAGAGTGATTGAATCCTTGCTTTCCTTCCCTTTCTTTATGTTTCTTCCTTTTCATGCCTTGCATCCTTTTCCTTCTCTAGCTCCTGCCTCAGGCAGTTAGTCCATTTTCAGGTTTTGGATCTTATTTGTAGAGTGTCATCCCTTGGGATCTGCTGGGTAATACCAGAATTGCTGGGTGTTTAAACCCATCACATAAAAGGATGTCTATTTTCATATAGTCTACATATTTCATCTGCAGACTTTAAACCATCTTTTGATTACTTACAAAACAGTGCTATGCATATCATTAATATATTATATAGTTTAGGGTGAAATGATAGGAAAATGTCTGCAGCAATTCTGTATGGATAAAGCCAGGGTGGTTCTAACAATACTTTGCATCCAAAGCTGTGAAATCACAGATAGGCTGACTATATTTTGGATCTGTTGGGGAACTAGAGAGTGTATGACATTAAATGCCCTGAACTGTTTTGCCTTTATTTCAACTTAACATTAAGTAATTTTGTATTTCTTTTAAAAGTTAATTTGTTGTTGCTTTTGGAAATATAGTATGCAATAGATGCATACACTTCTCCTATTTAACAATTGAACAATTTTTAATTGAACAAGCCTTCAGGGCCAGCCTGACAGCTTAGCAGACTAAAGCGCCTGCTTAGGCAGAGCACAGAAGCCAGGATTCTATCCCCAGTGTGCCATGCTGGCTCTGCCTGCGGGTTGTGCTGAGGGAATGATGGACACTGGGTGTGGTGGCATGTGCCTATAGTACCAGCACTTGGGAGGCTGAAAACAGGAGAATTACTACAAGTCTGATCTGTGTAGTGAGACCCTGTAGACCTGTCCTAAATGCAAAAAAGAAAATTTGAACAACCAAACGAAAACCCCATACCAGCTTTCAGGAATGCACACATCTTCCCGACCTGACTCCCAATCTTCCCTAGCTGGAAGGAACAGTGGAGTATTGTTTCGAGTTTCCTTCGAGGCCTTTAAAAATTTGAGATTGCAAGACAAAATAAAAGAATATTATTCATCGTTGACAAAAGTTTAAATGGATTTTATATTTTTGAAAATGTTTTTAATATGTTTCCTTTTCTTTCTTTTTTTTTCTTTTTTTTTTTTTGTTTTTTTTCTCTTGTGTTCTGGAAAGTTTGTCTTTGATGATAAAACAAGACTTGTAGACCGAGTCCGACTTAATTGGCAATATGAAGAAGCCCGGAAGAGGTAAGATGCATGCTTTTCCAATCTCACCTTCTGCTCGCTTACTTTTTTCCATGGAAAATGGTTCAGCACATTTTCGATGTGTGATTGTCCACATCTTACAGAGTTATATCTGATGGAATATAAAGTAGAGTCTTCATTTCAAATAGCTTCTTAACTGTGTGTCTTGGTTACTTTGCTCTCTTTGCTGAGACAAAATACCCCATGTCCAAATTTAAGGAAGTAAAGGTTTATTTAGCTAACAGTTTGAGGAAATTTCACTCCTCACTTGACTGGCTCCAAGGCAGGATGGCACGGCACAGGGGCAACAGTTCATGGTGACAGAAAATGACAATAGCAACAGGAGTAAAAGTGAGAGGAGCAGGAGAAAAAATTCTTTCTGTCCCTTGTATTGCTTATAGGCTACGCACCCTATAGTGGGTGTAGCACACACCCCCATAATCCCAGCAACCATAAATCAATCACAAACTCTCAAAGCCCATCTTTAACTGCATGAGGCTTGGGAGGGACATCTAGACACAAACAAAAATGCTACACATGGCAGACTTTGAAGTGCTTATTTACATATGAAATTCTCAACATTGTAGTTTTAAAATTTGATTTACTATGGATAAAAACCTCTCCAAATTTCTGTATCAGACCAGGTGGTTTAGAATCTTCCTAGCCATCTTTCCCTCAACCAACATATCAGACCCTCAGACCAGCAGAAGTAAACCATCGTGTCTCCATATATGTGGCTGGTAATGCCCTAAGTAGGTCAATGTGTAGAACACACATCTTGGTTTAAAAGCTATTTTAGTCAGTATTGGGTCAGCAGGTGCTAGCAATGCATTCTTAATTTCATTTGGTTGGAGAGAAGTGACATGGTTTATGTTGACCTGCAGGATGACTCATTTGCCTTCTGCCAACTGAAATTTGTATGGGTTTGTGCACTGGGTTTCTCTGTGCTGCCTCTCTCTGTCCCATCTTCATCGGATCACTCTGAGGGGCTGCTGAAGTTTTTGTGGACACAGTATTTCTGCCACAGAATTTTATTGTGGCACATTTCTCCTTGGGTGCTCAGGGTCTCGATTTTCAACATTCTAACCCTGCCCAGGCTTCCTTGTCCTGTTTTTTAGAGACTTTATGTTCTTTGTGCCTTCCAGAAAGTCTTAAAGTGAAACCATTTCAAAATATATGCTTTAAAAAAGTTCGAAGTGTAGCTTTTATAAAATTCCCTTAAGTTATGTAGGAAGTTTATCTGATTGTCTTGAGGGAAAAAGAACAGAATGCTTGTGGGGTACAGAAATCCTCCTTTGCAGACAGTGAGCAGTTAGGTCTATTCAGTGGACTCTGTAATCCGGGACATCTGGAAATCCACTCTGTTGGCTTTACAAAATATATAAAAAGTACAAAAAAAAGTAGAAACAGCAGTGAACCATCTTTCTCCTGCTGCCAGGCCGAGTTCAGCTGCCACAGGCCTTCTGAGTGCTAGGAGGCCTGTACCCAATTCTTCCTGTATTTTCAGGGTGGTGGGCTTTGCCTGTTCCTACAGGATGCCGTCATGTTCCCTGGCCGTTTGCTGGTTCTCTCTGTGAGCACATTCTTCATTTCTCATGCATTCCTTCTGCACAGCCTCTGACTGCCCTCCACCTGCTCAGGCCTGTTTCTTGGTGGAACTTAAAGTGTGGGTGCTGGAATCTGCTGTGCTGGATTAAACACAGATAATACAGCACTGCTACACTTAGGACTAGAATTGTCTTGTGTGTGTTGTGGCATTTACTGAACATGGCAAGTGATTTCTTTGTTTTCTAGAAATGGTGTCAGTAACACAGTAAGCAACCTTCTAAATATTGGAATAATACATTTTGAGTGAAAAGTTGAGCATTTAAAAAATATTTGGAAGGAAGTCACTGCTTTTCATGGTTATTTTTGTACAAATGTATTATTCCCAGATCACCAGAAGCTTGTTAGGAAATGCACTGCAATTAGAGGAGGATTCTGGCCCCAGGCTTTCAACCTTAGTTGTATCTCAGAATTGTCTTTTTGGCTACCCTGGAATTTTTAAGAATCACCCCTGTACTTTAGGTTCAGCCAGAGCTGGTTCGCTCAGGTACCTCCTGTCTTTTTTTCTACTAGTTCAGTACTTCTTTACATGGAGGACAGGGACTTTAGCCTAAGGGGATGCCGGCAGTATACAGAGATGTGTTTAGTTGTCCCTGCTCTAGGGTAAGTACTAGAGGCATCAGGGTCAGAGCCCACAGATCTTCCTTAGAGTCCTGCCGTGTTTGGCCCAACTCCCATAGCTAGGATTTACCTGGCCTACTATGCCAGAAAGTGAGCAGGACCAATAAAAGCCCTGGTGAGGATGAGTTTGGTCAGTGGGTACAGTAAAAGTCCCAAAGAGAGTGGCTGTGGGAGGGAGGCAGAGGGGAAAAGAAGTAAACTTTGGAAAAACTTTTACCTCCAAGGGTTTGGCAGAGAGGAGAAGCAGCTAACAGAGTATTCTGGGAAGAGAAAAATGACATCAAAGCATTGGCCAGCAGGCCTCTGCCTGCCCAACGTGTCCCTGGTCCACAGAGTACAGGAAAGAAGTGGGAGATTTTCATAAAATATTTGCAATCCTAAATCAGCCTCTCTGTGTCCTTTCTTAAATCACCCTCTTCTGGGAAAAATGCCACAGAGGTTTACCTGGAATGAAAGGAGGAAGCTGGCCTCAGAGAATTTCCAGAGGATGATATTGCGGATAAATGGTAGAGATTGATTTTTGACATTATTGTTTTACTTTCAATGGACTAAGCTTTCTAGAACCATCTTTTTTTTTGGCAGGGGAAGGGTCTCCAGGGTGTTCAGCGTCTTATTACTAGATCGGTCTCGTAGAGATCCGCCTGTTTATAGCCTCCCAAGAGCTGAAATTATAGGCAAACCCTGGCCCCTGTGCCTGCTTGCAAGCGCTTTAATCCGCTGAGCTATTTGCCCAGCCCAATCTTTGTTGTTTAAGTATTTGTTTATTTGATACAGTGTCTTGTTGTGCAGTTCAAACTCATAGTGATCCTCTGGTTTCAACCGCCCCAGCACTAGGATTACAAACATGCACCACCAAGCCGGGTTTTGGCAGCTGGCATGGTGTACCCAGCATTCCAGGGCCAGCACAGTATAGGGTACCTGAGATCGAACCCAGGGTGCTTGCACTTGCCAGGCAGGTGCTTAGACCTCCAAGCTGGCTCCCCAGCCCTCTAGAGTCATCTTTGAAATGTTCCTGTTAGTGAAGGCCTCTACCAGTTGATCACAGGTCAGAGTCATTAATTGTGGCCCCTCTAGTTCTGGTCCCCTGATGTCGTGGTGGCAGTGCGCCTCTCCAGTCCCCATGAAACTATTCTCTTCTGTCTATAGCCACCCTAGTATACTGGCAAAGTACTGGGCTTAGTGTGACTCATAGTAGTGTTGGGATAGCCTTACATTCCCAGCAGGTGTGGTGAAATGTGGGGCTGCTTAATGTCATCAGGTCTCATAAGGGATCAGTAACTTCACTAATATCACGCTTTCTGAGCCTCTTTATAGATTACCTCTAAATGAAGCACAGTGCAGACATGGCTTTTTTTTTTTTTTTTTTT
>PVKN010022430.1:0-15159 GCA_004027915.1 Capromys pilorides
GAATACAAAGTTAATGCTCAAAATAGCATTCCTGTACACAAGCAAAAACTCACAGAGACAGAAAGTAGTGAAACACAGCCTTTACTACATCATCAAAACAATGAGATGCTTAAGTATTAATCTAACAAATGATGAAAAAGATCTGTACAGTGAAAATTACAGTGTCCTAAAAAAGGAGATTTAGAAAGATATCAGAAAATAGAAAGATTTTCCTTGCTCTGGGGTAAAAAGAACCAACATAGTAAAAATGGCCATATTCCCATTACTGCTATACAGGTTTAATGCAATCACAATGAAAACACCATTAACACACCTCATAAACCTAGCGAAAATGTTCCTGAAATTCATTTGGAATTAGAAAATACCTAGAATAGAAAAAGCAATTCTGGACAACAAAAGCAAATTAGGGGGCATTATAATCCCATACCTGAAATTATACTACAAAGCTACTGTGATAAAATTAGCATGGTACTGGCAAAAATAAAAAATAAAAATAAACATGATTGAGGATCAGTGGAACAGAATAAAAATGCAGATGCATCCCCAAATACACTCAGCCATCTTATCTTGACAAAAGAGCAGAACATGTTCACTGGGAGAAATATGACTTCTTTAATAAATGGTGCTGGAAAAACTGTCTTTCACCATGCTGAGGACTCCAGTTTGACACATGTCTATCACCATGCACTAAACTAAATCAAAATGGATCAGAGATCTAAATTTTAAAATAAAAACACTAAACCTACAGGAAGAGTAAGTAAGTAGACATAGGTGTAGGCAGAGACCTCATGAACAAAACCTAGACTCCAAGGGAAATAGTAGAAAAAAACAACAAATGGGGTCTTAACTTACTAAAAAGCTTTTTCACAACAAAAGGAATCACCAGCAAAGTGAAAAGACAACTCAAACAATGAGAAAAATTACAGCAAGTTGTCTCACAGATAAAGCACTTATATTGAGAACATAAAGAAGTGAAAAAAAGTCAAACTGCTCCCACCAAATGCAAAGACCCAATCCAAAAGTGGGCATCTGAGATGAAAAGGCACTTCTCAGATGAATAAATGCAAATGGCAAATAAATATACAAAAAACTGTTCAGCATTATTGGTCCTTTACAACATGCAAATTAAAACAACACTGACATTCCAACTCACCACAGAAAGAATGATTATTAATCAAAAAGTCAACTAAAAATAAATGCTTGAGGGGCTGTGGAGAAAAACGAACACTTCTCTATATTTGTGCAAAAGTAGACTGGTGAAACAACTGTGGAAATCAGTATGAAAATTCCACAAAAAAATTGGATTGGAGGTCCCATTCGACCCAGCTAGTCTACTGCTAAGGCACTTCCCAAAAGAATTAAAATCATCATATCACAGTGATATGTGTGCACCAATGAATGTTTATAGCAGCAAAATTTATAACAGCTAAACCTTGGAAACCACCCAGTTGTCCATCAACTGAAAATAGATTTATTTATTTATTTATTTATTTATTTATTTATTTATTTATTTATGGCTGACTCAGCCTGCCTTGAGGGTGGGGCTGGTGCAGTATGTGGTGCTGGGGATCAAACCAAGGTCCCTGTGGTTGCCTAAGCTTGCCTAAGCAGGCACTTTAGACCACTGAGCTATCTCGTCAGCCCCTGAAGAATAGATTTTTGTAGTTTTTTAAAAAAATATAATGGAGTACTGGTCCACCATAAAAAAGGATAAAATGGAGTATTTTGTAGGTAAATGGATTTAACTCAAGACTATATTCATAAGTGAAATAAATCAAACCCGTATATGTAAACATTGTATTATCTCACTAGTGTGAAAAAAACCAACAAGTAAATAAGATCTGAAATGTACACCAGATATTGCGCATTGGAAAGAAAAATATGCATATATGGGATAGCTAAGATAATTATACAGCTAATTTCTATTGGTTTATTGAAAGAAACAGTTAATGTTTAATTGATAGTTTTGCATAACTATATCTGATAATCTGAGCAACTACTTTGAAGATGACAATATGTAATGTAATAAATAGTTAATTTCTCATCATGCTTTGAAATTCTGCCATTTTTAATGGTTTTTCTTGTTTTATTTTTTATTTTGATTCTCTTTAAAATAAAATGAATAAAAAGAAAGAAAACCATTTTTTAAAAAGTATATAACTACACCATGGAGAGTTCTTTGAATTTAAATATGACCTTGAAGCTAAAGTCTAATCAATAGAATAGAAGGAAAAATTATGCATACCACTTCCAAACCTGATGCATAAAAATTTCAATGCTTGCTTAGTTTTATTTTTTTTTCCCTAAAAATTGTAGAAAAATGAAAGAAAAATGAGTACCCCCCCCCACCCCACCCCCACCCTGCTTGGGGCCCATATATGGCAAAGCTATTATTGCTGGAGTTACTGAGTAACTAAGTGAAAGAGTTAGCTACTGGCTTGTTTGCATTTCCACTGCTATTATACAAAAATAAAAATAAAAAATAATAATAATGATAATACAGGTATACAGTGTCTACACCAGGGTAGAGCTGGGCTGGGCTTCACTTAAGCAGCACCCAGCACTGTTGGAGCCAGATGAAAAGGCTTGACCTTGCTGAAGATAGTCAGATAAGGAAGTAAAATGTGGCAACATGCCCTGCCCAGTTTCCTTATCCCGTAGTTTGGTCAATGGGCCTAACGCAGACTCAGTGTCTTCTGTTTGTCAGCTTGGCCCTGGGAAACTATTCTGGTCCCAGAGAAGGCTAAGAGTTAACTGAGATAAACATTGGGCGCAGAACCAAGATTTTCTATACTTAAGCTTAAAGCAAAATAAACCCATCTGCTGGACCACTAGACCCTGGTTTTCTTTCTTTTTCTTCCATCCTCCCTCTATCCTGATCCCCTCCGCAAGGGCTGAACCTCCACCCAGCATGCTCTAGTCAGTAAACCTAAGTTGTCATTAAACCAGTAACTACAAATAGTGAAGGTCAGGATCCCTAAAGAGGTGTGGTGCTACGTCAAAGTCACATTTTTATTTTGTGGACTTTTGTTTTGGTTAAGGCCTACTTACCTGGTCATGTTTTAATTGCAAGTTTACATAAATAAAGCAAAGCAACAAAGTCATGAAACATTTTTTTGATTCGGTTAATAGGCATTTTTTAAAAGGCATTCTTGAAGGAGCAAGAAAGGTAAAAGAAAAAAATGAGAAAAGAAAGAAACAAAGCTTTTGGAAATGAGGAGGGGAAGAGGGATTGAAAGCAGGGTAAAGGAATAAGTAAGAAATCAAGTTATTTCATATGCAGGTAAAAAAAGAAGCCAGGGAGATTTCACCGTGGCACAAGTGCCTGCCTGGCAAGTGCAACGTCATGAGTTCGAACTCTGATCCTGCCAAAAAGTAAATAAATAAAATAAATAAATAAATTCCTCATAAAGAATATGATTATCTATGACCAGAATGTATTAATAAACTTAATAATAAATAAATAAAAGGCATTCTTTCTCTCTCTTACCCTCCAGCCATGTTCCATACAATCCAGAAAAAAGAATCCAAGTGATTTGAACTGGCAAATGCTCATCAGCACAGCTGGTTTTATTAACAAAGGCTACAATCTTAGGAGTGCAAGAGAAATTATTCCTGGTGTAACTACTGAAACTAACACACATCTTCATTCCTACACTAAGTATTACTCACCAGTTAAAGTCCCTCTTTTCTGAAAAGTACAGAAGTCCCCAGAGGAAGAACACTTCATTTTTTTATATTACAACAGGGAAAACCCTCTAAACTGAAAACTTCAGGGAACAGGGGTCCCGAACCATCACTTCCCTTGGTAATTGCTGCTCATTCTGCTCACTCTTTTATATACTAATCCAGTGACCCTGCACTTAGCTCATTCTCTGTCGTTCTCCTACCCACACCATCACTGTCTAAAAAGCAAGCCTGTGGTACGCTGGCCATAGGACCTAGCTTGCCATTCTGCCCCAGGCTGGCATTCAGGAGGAACAGTTGCTGGGTGTGCTGCGTGTTAATAGATGAGAGCATCATACCAAAACAGCCTTGAAGGTGGGGCACAGGCCAAACCAAAGGCCCGCAAAATGGCGAGTCAGGGGTGCTAGAAGGAATCAACATTTGGGACTTCCTCGTAAAGAGAGGCAGAGCAGCACAGAGGAACCCTTTTACATTACCTTTGTCCACTAATTATACATCTATTCAGAACTTACCACATTCTGTACACCACGCATTACACACCATATACCATACACTAGGCGCAGTTCCTAAGAACGTCACAGAGTATGGAATAGTTAGGTGTTTGTTCTTAGAAGTCTGTGGTCTAGTCCGAAACCTCCATTCATTTCTGAGAAAACTAAATTACAAAACAAGTGATTCTTGTTATGCATTTAGACATCAGTTGTAAAGTTTCTAACAGTTTCTGTGATTTAAGATATAAATTTCAAGCCCTTGACCCTGAATTAAAAATCAGAACACAAGTTCTGGTAATAATAATTCTGATGAAGTTCCTAGGTTCCTTCTTTTCTTAAACTATTTATGTATATTATCTGCATTGTGTTCATATGTTAATACTAGATCTCTGTTTTCAGTTGAGAAAATCAAGAAGATTAAACAAGGTAGTATATCCATTTTTTCATGATATGTATAAACAAATACATAAAAAGAATGAATATGCAACCCGTACACATATATTCATATTTAGCATATATATATATATCCACTATATCCACTTCCTGGCATTCAGGAAGAACAGATGCTGGTTGAGCTGTGTGCTGATGGATGAGAATCCACTACCAGTCACTATGAATGTTAGATGAATCAAAGTTTTCCTGAGATCGCTTCTCGGCCTTTTGGCTAAGATCAAGTGCAAAGTTTTCCTGAGAAATTACATGGATGGTGGGGTAGGGGGTTGATTACAGAAACTGGCTCACACAGTTATGTCAGCAAGTTAGAAGACACGGAAATTAGTGCAATAACTCAGTAAAGCCTGAAAAAGTCCATGAACTAAGAACATTTTGTCTGAGGGCAGGA
This sequence comes from Capromys pilorides, assembly GCA_004027915.1. Taxonomy (NCBI): domain Eukaryota; kingdom Metazoa; phylum Chordata; class Mammalia; order Rodentia; family Capromyidae; genus Capromys; species Capromys pilorides. Next base: position 5,020 of record PVKN010022430.1, read on the forward strand.
GGTGATGTCTCAGATCAAACAGAAGCAACTTTGTTCTTCCTTTGCCTTTTTTATTCAGTCCCTCAGCACACTGAGTGATGCCCGTATACATTGGTGATTGGGCAGTTAACACCTAAAGTAATCGCTGTTGTGCGTGCCCAATGTTTGGGAGCCATCCCCACCTGCTACCACCAAAAGGGAATAAAACAGTTTTGCCTAATGAAACTTCCCTTGACTTCCTGGGGGAAAGTGTCAAACATTTTGAATAAAATATTCTATATTTATTAGATAGTGAAACATATTGAAGGGAAAAATAAAACAGAGAAAAGGGTGTATTCAGGTAGAGTTTATATAATTTTTGATAGAAAAGTGGTAAGAATGGGTGAGTAAATACCTGAGGAGGTGAAGGAACAAAGCAGAGGGGATGGGAGGCTATGTAAGTGGGAGATGTAACAACCGAGCTTGCTCCCCTGTGTGTGTCCCAGCAATGAGGCCAGCAGGCCAGAGTAGAAATCATGAAGGAGTGAGAACAAAAGTCCAAGGAAAAAGAGATGAAAAATCACACGCAAAAAACATTGCCTGATACATTTGGAAGAACTGTTCTGTTTTGCTGAGAATGGACTTGTAGTTAAAGACAGAGCCAGTGAGGTCTGCCATGTAGAAGGTTCCTGCAGCGCTCTGGAGGTAAGTGTGGCTGAAACTAACGCAGTGGTGATGAAGATATTGAGAAATGGGAAGTTTCCATGTCATTGTGAAGATGAAACCAACAGGATGCTCTGGCAGATCTGAGGTAGGTTGTATGAGAAAGAAAACATTCAGTTATGACCCCAAACATTTGGCCTGACCAGTGGGAAGCATGGATCGCCATTTATTACAAGGGCTGCAAATTGCAAATTACAGGTCATGCCTACCTCCATGAAAATCGTAATACAAAATGGAAATCATTTTTAATTTTCTGAACAACATCAAGAAAAAAACAAGCAAAAAGTCAATAAGGAAATAGAGATTTTTTAAAAATTGTATTCAGGGCTGGCAGTATAGCTCAGCGGATTAAGTGCTTGCTTAGGGAAGCGCAGAGGCCAGAGTTCGTTTCCTGGCCCCGCTTGCCATGCTGGCCCCGCTCTTGAGCACTGAGCCTGTGATAGAGTCCAGACGCAGTGGCGTGCACCTGTAATCCCAGCACTTGGGAGGCAGGAAACAGGTGGATCGCTATGAGTTGCATAGTGAGACCCTGTAGAGAAAAAAAAAAAAAGGACACAAAAAAGTTTTTATTCAACAAGAAAGGGTAGCAAATCTTCATAAACCCATCACCCTGGATTTATTCCTATCTCCCTACAAAACTGTCTCGTTTACATCAGGCAGCTTGTCTTAGTTTAAGTTTCCTGAAGAGCAGAGTCAACTGCAGGGATTGAGTTTATTTAGGAAGCAATGCTCAGGACACTGGGCTGCAGGAATAAAACAGGGCATGAGGGAAAATCAACACAAGCGTGTGGCACTGGTGATGCCAGTGGCAACTAAGGCTCAGTTCCTTCAGGGCCTGAGAAGTCACATAAAAAGCATCCTAGAATTGTCCCTGTGACACTTTGGGGACATTTTCACTGCCTCCCACCACCATTATTTGAAGACTGCCTCCACAAACACTGACTCCACCCCAACTATGAACTGTCTCTGCTGTGTGAGCAGACATTCCAGGCATCAGAGAAAGCCCTAGGGCAAAAATGCAGAGTAATAGCATAGGGTTCCCTTGAGGTGGGACAGGGTCAATGACATGAAGCTATCTAGCCTTTCTGTTCTTCAAGCAGGTGAGAAGGGGGATATAGGTGGCACAGGCCATGACTAATGGCCACTACACTATATTATTTTTTTCTTTAAATTATATATATTTTGACAAGCATATGATACTTGTCTTTTGGAATCTTGATCATTTTGATTAACATTAAAATCACCAATTCTACCTATTTGATTGCAAGTGACATCATGGTTTTTTGTATTTCTTTTTTTTATTGCATTTAATAAGAAATAACAATATGACAGTTTCAAAGCACACTAGTAGTACATTTCCAGTATTTGATATAATGCACATTGTTGCCCTCCTAATAGCTATACAGAGCACAGAGTGTAGACGTGATAATTTTTCCAATCATTTTTGGTACAAAAAAATTTGTTCTCAAATTTCTGTTCAAGGAGATTATGCAGCTACAGAGGAAAGGGATTGAAGATATGCAGTGTACCTAAGGAGAGTCACTTAGAGAGAAAACATTCTCTCGGGCTTTCACAGGAAGCAAATTGGTCCAGCAATGGCCGTGATTCATCCAGATGGCTGACACTGACAACAGTTCTACAAAGCACTGTACCTGGTTTCAACGTAAATCCTGAAGGGATTTGACTGACTTTGAGAGATACAAAAGTTACATGTTCTGTTATACAGGTCTTGCTTTAACTTGTCCTTAACCATCCAGCAGAAAAGTTTAACCACAAGGCATAAAACGTAAAGCTAGATTAGTATGCTGAGCTGTAAAAGGCTTAAATCAACAGTTTCCAACATTGCCAGTTTTGCCAGTAACTCACTGCGATTCCAGAACATTGGATTATGTATACAACTACTTTCACTATATTAAATATGCCTCCTTCAACCTAGTCTGTGATTTCACCTCTTACATTTTGTTTGTCCTGTTTTCCTTCCCACTACCCACTGTTTTCCCAAATGTACTACTCTTTTCTTCCCATCTGTGAATTGTGACCAGCAAAGGCCAGATGAAATCTCAGTTACTTTCAAAAACCTAGTACTATTTTCATTGGAAGTCACTTCCTCTCATCTTAACACCTACAGCATGAATACCCTTACCCTTGGGCCCTTAATTTTAGTCCCTTATCAATGGGCAAATCTTTAGATATATGTGCACGACTATGACAAGCACATCATAAATCCCTGAGGATCAGAATCCTTTATGTTCTCTTGTGATTTATCCTACTCTGCTCGGTGGACTTGACCTTCTTTGGTAGCAAAGAAGGAGCAAAGACAACAATTAGGAAAGCTGGGTGTTATCATTGCTAGCATAACAGTCATTTTCCCACCATGGCAACAAAATAACTGACACCCACAACTTAAAGAGTAGAAGTTCCTTTGCCTTACAAGCCCCAGGAAATTCAATCCACAGTTGCTGGTAAAAAGGCCTGGCAGAGGACAGCTACTCACACCAGGATAGCCAAAAGAAAGAGATTAGAGATCCAGAAACAGTAGATCCTCCAGGTCACCACCTCTGTGACCCACCTCCAACTAAACCCTACCTCCTTATAGTAGAGATTCAGCTACTAAACTCATCAATAGATGGTCCAATCCATAATCCAATTGCCTTCCTAATACATGACACTTCAAGGGGATATTTTTAGACCTAAACTGTAAAGATTAGCACACTAAGTTATCTCAGAAAGCCACTTAGGAAAATAAACCTCCTGCCCCAGCAGAACGGGCAATTCCATATCTGAAATACAGAGAATATTTACACTGCTTGAAAGTCTTTAAGAACACCCAAATTAAGATTTTTCTAATAGACACTGTCAAAATGCAGGGAAGGATAAGTATTGAAATAGTATTAGGTTAGTTAACAGATTAAATACATCTTCCTGTTAATTATGATATCAGGTATAAGTTGGACAAGGGCAAAAGTCAGGAACCTTCATTCTTCATGGTTGATGTGTCAACTTGCATGGAAGGAGAAATGCCTAGTAAGTTAGTAAAGTGCAGTTCTGAAATGTCTCTGTGTGGTATTTCTGGAGGTGATGGGCATGAAGGCCAGCAAGCTCAAGAGAGGAGACCTTCCCTGATTGGGAGTGGTGCCACCCAATGGGCTTGTGACAAGGGTAGAATGAATGGGAAAAAAGTCTACTGCATCTGTGAGAAGCTCCTATTTGACTTGAGTACGTACATCTTTTCCCACTCACGTCCCTATGCATAGCAGGTTCTAATTTCTTCAGCCTCCCAGTGCAGTCTCATATCAGCGACTCTCCAAGGAGCAGCCAAGGTTTTGACCACAGGCTTGTGGTGCAGCATGACCCCTCTTACTCTATGGCTTTTGGGTTCTTGGGGTGGACACACACTGAATCCTCTGGCTCTTCAGCACACAGCCATCATGGATTGTCGTGCTTCTAATCCTGTAGGTTTAATGAAGTTCCTTTCACAGTTATATAAAGATATGCATTTCTATTGATTCTGTTCCTCCACAGAACCCTAACCAATGTAGTTGATATATTGCAAATTAATACTCCACTAGCACAAGGAAAATGGGTAGCCTGACTAATTCTTCTCTTAGTCATATCTAGTAATAATATATACAACCTAAGAGAAGAATGAGGGAAACAGAAGGGAGAAGAGAAGCAGTCCTGGATGTGAAAGGTCTTGGTGGTGATATTATTTTTAATATCCACATTAGTTAGCAATGCACACTGATATATTGATGTATGGAATAAAATTAATTTAAATTTTATTTTAAAATATATTAGAATAAAAGATTACCAAAAGTTTTATGCTCACTGAAATGAGGTCATGGGTATATAAGTAAAATCTCTCTACTCTGTATACCTCAGCATTTTCAATAAAATATTTTTCCAAAGAGCTACACAATGAGTGAGAAAGTTTTACACAGCTGAGATATCAAGCTGGGAGACTCTAAGCACAGCAGCTGCTACAACACCAATAAATTGAAAATTCATGAACCTTCATTGCCTATCATCCCTGAAGCATCTGTGCATGTAGAGAGATTTCCCAACACCCAAAGAAGAGTTGTCTAAGCAAAGTGAAAAAAGTAACCGCAATCTTGGTTCTCTGCACAAATTCTCCTAGCTCCCAAGTAGGCCCTCTATCAAGGACTATTAAGTCTATAGAGCTCCTTGCTCTTCACCACCTGTAAGGTCCTTACAGCTTCAAGTACCTTACTGGCCAAAAATCCACATTTTTGCAATTTATGCTCATGTACCTCTGTTACTTTGGTACATTTCATTCACATTTGAAGAGAAAAACATTATCAACTATACTGAGGTACATTTCCTATTCATATTACTCAGCCTAACCAAAGTTTTATGCAGTACCATTAATATCTCCTCTTTTCCATAAGTATCATTCCACCAGTACTTTTTGTCTTTCTGAACTTATATTCTCCTGTTGAGGCATGAGACTATTTTCTTCTGTAATTTTGTTTTAAAAGTCACTTAACCTCATTTAAATTATAGGTAGACTCAGAAGCCCTAGTTCCACTCTACCCCCCCAAGCCTTCCAACTGGAGTAAGCTGAGTCTGGCCACCACTTCTCACCCTGAATACCAATAGAAAGATTTTAGAACTTTGCTGAGCACTGCCCTGTGCCAACCCACCTTCAAGAGGGCCATGCACAACTTCAGCCTGCACTCATCATCAGATCCTTATTGAACTGCAGCTTTCCCTCTTTTCTTAAAGAAGTAGAAATTACACTGAACCCAGCACAGCAGGAGCTTCGGTAAGCCTACCCTTCCTTTCCACTCTCCTGAGAGCCTTGCTAACCTGCACCCCACCCATCTAGCATCACTGCAAAAAATGACAAAAGAGAAGAGCAAAAGGCAATCTCAGACCTCTAGCCCACACAAGATAAGTCCAGGGGACAGGTCATGGAAGAACTTGGAGGTCATACACCTGAGATTTCTGAGATGATAATAACTGAAATAAAGAAACAACTGCATCTGGCTATCAAAGAAATCAAATAAGACATAATTTCTCAGATTAAAAAAAAGTCATGACAACATTCATAAAAGAATTACTTGACATGCCTAAGGAAGACACATTAAAACAAATAGAATATAATAGGAAAATGATGAAAACATTGAAAGAACAACACAGGAAACAACAATAATGCATGAAACCAATTCAAACAGATATCCAGGACATTAAGAATTCTATTAAAAGTTGGCAAAACAACTTGAATGAAACAGAAAATAGAATTTCAGATCTTGAAGATAGCATTATAGCTAGTGAATATGAAAGGAAATGTCTCTTAAAAATAACAAGAAATAAGGAAATAAAAATACAATAGCTGCAAGATGATGCAAAGATAAATAAGATTAATAGGTATCAATCAAACAGCTGAATATAACACTAAGGACATAAAAGGAGTGTTTGCAGAAAATTTCCCAAGCATGGAGAAAAGAATCTGATATAAATATAAGTGAAGCATATAGAATTCTAGCTAGCCATAATCAAAATAAAATCATCACCCAGACACACAGTAATCAAGATCCCAGAAATTGAGCAAAAGGATAGACTATTAAAAATTAGTTAGAAAAAAAAACAATAACAGATCACCTATAATAGAAAACTCATCAGAATTACAGCGGATTTCTCAATACAGACCATCAAATCAAAAAGATCTTGGAGTGAAATAGTTCAACTCCTGAAAGGAAACAACTTCCAACCCAGAATGATGTATCCTGAAGAACTGTCTATCAAATTTAATGGCAGTATGAAATACTTCCATGACATGACAACCAAACCAACTCTACAAAGATTACTGATAGACATTTTAGAAAGAGACAAAGATGACCACAACTTCAACAACAACAAAAGAGGACTATCAAGCAGAGCAAGCAATTAAGCAAAGGGGAAATGGAGAGATCCTACAGTAGAAAAACAACATGACAAAGATAAGCCAATATATATCATTTATAACTATCAATGTAAATGACCTCAATTAAACAATCAAAAGAAGCAGACTGGCAGAGTAGAACAAAAAACAAAATGCAACAACATCCTATATACAGGAAACACATTTAACTCAAAAAGAAATTAATGGGCTTAAAATCAAAGGGTGGAAAACAATACTCTATGCAACAGAAACCCAGAAAAAAATCAGGGGTAGCTATTCTGGTTGCTCACAATGTCAGCTTCAAACCAAATGTGATTAAAAGAAACAAAGAAGGTCACTACATATTTGTTATGGGAAAACTGCAAGGAAAAAGACAGCAATTATAGATAGCAATTATAGATATATATGGACCCAATGTAGGAGCACGCAACCATATAGGCCTAATTTCAACAGCCATCAAAACTATAATGAGCTGCAAGAATCAAAATGATCACATGCATATTATCTGACCATAGTGCAATTAAACAAAATTATTGACAAAAAAGAAAAACCAGCAAAAGCCCTACAAACACATGGAAAATAAGTAATACACTCCTGAACAATCAATAGGTTCTGGATGAAATCAAGAAGAAATTAAATATTTACAATCTAAAGAAAATGCAGGTACAACATACCAGAAACTGTGGGATGCAATGAAATCTATCTTAAGAGGGAAACTTGTACTGATAAATTTTACCAACAGGAAACAGAATGAACCCAAATAAACAAGCTTATGCTGCATCTCAAACTCATAGAAAAAGAACATAAAGTCAAGTCCAAAGCCCAAAGAAGGCAGGAAATTAGAAAGATCAGATCAGAATTAAATGCAATAGAGATGAAGACAAAAATACAAAGAATTAATGGATCACAGAGCTGTTTCCAAATAAAATTGGTAAATCATTAGCCAACCTCATTTTAAAAAGGAAAGAAAAACTTAAATTCATGCAATGAGGAATCAAAGGATGAAATCACTACAGACCTATAGAAACTCAAAAGATTACCAATATTTATTTACAAAATCTGTACTCTCACAGAAAGGAAAATATGAAAGAAATGAACAGATTCCTACATACATATGAACTACCATGGCTAAATCAAGAAGATATAAACATTTGAAATAATCCAGTATAAGCCAGTGAAATTGAAAGTATAATAAATGAATAAATAAATAAATAAATAAATAAATAAATAAATAAATAAAAGAACGGCCAACAAAGAAAAGCTCAGGTCCTAATGGATTCATATCTGAATTCTACAAGAAATTTATGGAGGTCCTAATATCAACTCTCCTCAAACTCTACAATGAAATTTAAAGGGAAGCATTTCTCCCAAACTCATTCAGAGGGACAAGTATTACTCTAATACCAAAATCAGAGAAGGACCCACCCAAAAAAGAGAACTAAAGGCCAATATCCCTAAGGAACATAGGTGCACAAATCCTCAAAAAAATACCAGCAAATAGAATGCAACAAATCATCAAGAACATTATATATCACAACCAAGTGAGATTCATTCCAAGAATGCATGGATATTTTAAGATATGTTAGACTATACGTGTAGTATAGCACATCAGCAAAGTTGAAGACAAAACTCACATGATCATCTCAATAGATACAGAAAAATATTTTAACAAATCCAGCACCATTCATGATAAAAACACTACAGGAAAATCAGAATAGATGGTCTTTTTTCAAAGTGACAAAAGCCATCTATAACAATCAGCCAACATTATACTTAATGGACAAAATTGACAGCCTTCACTTTAAAATCAAGAACAAGACAAGGATGGCCACTTTCACCACTCTTGTTCAATATAATTCTGGAAACATTAGCCAGAGATTTAGACAAGAGAAAGAAATAAAAAGAATAAAGATTGAGAAGGAAGAAGTGAAATCACCATCATTTTCAGATGCCATAATATCATACACAAAAGACCCCAAAACTCCACTAAAAGACTTGTCGATTTAATAACAATATTTAGTGACATAGTGAGAGACAAAATCAACGCTCAAAAATCAATAGTATTTCTGCACACAAGCAATAAATGCATCGAGGGGAAAATTATGGAAACCACACCTTTCATGATAACACTCAAAAAAATGAAATACTTAGGAGTCAATCTCACAAAGAAAGTAAAAGATGTATACAGCAAAACTTAAAGTACCCTGAAAAAAAGATTGAAAAGGATTTCAAAAAATCAAAAGTTAGTCTTTTCTTCTGGGTAGGAAGAACCAACATTGTGAAAATGGCCATACTCCTAAAATTGTGGTACAGATTCAATGCAAGCCCAATTAAAATACCATTAATATCCCTAATAGATCTAGAAAAAACATTTCTAAAATTCATCTGGAACCAGAAGAGACCTAGAATAGCAAAAGCAATCCTGGGCAACAGAGGAAAGGCAGGAGGCATAAAAATCCTTGACTTGAAATTATATCACAAAGCTACTGCGATAAAATCAGCACGTTACTGTGAAAAAACAGACCTGAGGATCAGTGGAACAGATTAGAAGATGTACACACAACTACACATACACCCGGCCACCTTATTTTTAACAAAGGGACCAACATGTTTATTGGGAGAAAAATAGCTTCTTTAATAAGTGGTGCTGGAGATACTGGCTTTCCATATGCCAAAGGCTTAAACAGATCCATGCCTATCACTATGCACTAAACTACAATCACAATGGATCAAAGATTTAAATATTAAAACTGAAACCCTAAGTCTTCTGGAAGATCAAATAGATAGAAATCTTAAGGACACTGGGTTAAGAAAACAAAAAGCAACCTGCACAGGAAATACTTCAAAGAATCAATGATTGCAATCTCAACTTTTAAAAAGTTTCTGTACATCAAAAGTACCAACAGAATAAAAATAAAAACCACAAAGTGGAAACAATTATAGCAGACTGTCCTACAGACAACAGACTCCTATCTAGAACATATAAAGAAATAAATAAAACTAGGCCACCAAATTTCAAAGACTCAATCCAAAAATGGGCAACTGAGGTGAATATATGCTTCACTAATGAAGAGATACAAGTAGCAAATAAATATACAAAAAAAATGTCCAACTAAGTGGTCACTGAAGAGATGAAAAGTAAAACAACACTAAGATACCATCCTGTACCAGAAAGAATAGCTGTCATCAAGAAGTCAACAGCAACAAATTCTAGAGTGGCTGTGGGGTAAAAAGGAAACCTTCTCCACTGTTGGTGGGAGTGCAGGTTGGTACAACCATTATGAAAATCAGTGTGGAGATTCCTCAAAAGGTAGGATTGGAGCTCCCACTCGAGCCAGTTATTCCCCTCCTAGGCATTTTTCCAAAAGCACTGAAATCCTCATATCACAGCAATATATGTGTACCCATTTTTATAGCAGTGCAATCCATCATAGCTAAATCATAAAAACAACCCAAATGTCAATCAACTGAGGTAAAACAGAAACTGTGAAAGAGAAAGAATTTCTTCAATGTGAAGGAAACCTAGGATGAGGAAAAGGACAAATGGAAGAAGG
>PVKN010022431.1:0-15159 GCA_004027915.1 Capromys pilorides
CTCTGCTATGCACAAAAGTGATGAATCTACTTACTTTTTTATTTTTCAGTAATTGATTTATTATCTCAATAGAAAAATTTGTTAACTTTTATACATATTCTAAATATCCTTATATTCAGATAATTTTTTAGAGCAATCGAAGCATCTTACAGCTCTTTTTTTTTTTTTACTTACTCTTAAATCTGTTGCAAGGGAGGCTCCATATTTATATATTGCACTAGTGTCTTCCATCTTCCTGCCTTGAATCAAAGTTTTCAGTGCCCATTCTTAACACTTATTACACCTTCTGATCTATAAAGATACTGGAAAAGAAATCGATACTGAGATAAATATTTTTCTCCTGAAACAAGGCAGGGTTTGGTCAGTTAAACAGGGCATCAAAGTGATGACAAAGTTAGCAAATCAAGAGTTGTCATATCTTTGTGGGGGCTGTGGTCCGCTGGGTGGTTTCTAGGCTTTGTGGTGGTGGAGACTTTTCTCTCTCTTTCAGTGAGAAAGATCTCATATGCAGGGACAAACTTGGAAGTTTGACAGATAGGGCATGCATTTCTGGACTTACCTGCATATAATTTCTTTATTTTGCTCAAACATGGAAATATATTTAAAATGTTGTGGTGTTCCTTACAACATGGAACCCTCTTTTTTTTAAAATTAGTTTTCTGTTTTGTTTTTGTTTTTTTTCTGTATTTGGTATAGGGTCTCACGACACAGCTCAGACTCCTAGTGATTCTCTTGTTTTCAGCCTTCCTAGCCCTGGGTTGACAGGCGTGTGCCAGCGCACCTGGATTCCTTGGTCAGCTCAGCAGATGGGGGTGGGAACAGGGCTGACCTAGCAACTGGTGCCAGGGATCAAACCTGGGTCCCTGCTTGCCTAAGCAGATGCTCAGTCCACTGAGCTATCTCATGACCCCTACTTGGAGCCCTCTTTTCCATAGTTGATAGTTAATAGTGAGTTAGTGGAGTGGTTTCTAACTTAATTAGCATGAAGTTCCTATGTATGTAATTATGCAGCTGTATTTCATAGAGTACATTCGGCACAGCAACTTGCAGAATCAGATGAGGCGTGCACTCAACTTCCCCCTGCTCTTTTCTTGTCTGCCAAAATATAGTAGAAAGTTTGAAGTCAAGTGAGCCCCTTTCCATGAAGCTTAGCTGCCATCAGGAGGGAAGAGGAAATAACAGTTTGTGAAGATTTTTAGAGGAAACTGTGTTTGTGTGAGATATTTTTTTTTCCCTTTTAGATTTGTCTCTGAGTGATTATTTCATTTTCAGATGATTCCAAGGAAACCGGGCCAATACTTTTTTTATGTAGTGCTCTGAATTTTGCAAGACTTGTCATTGATTTTATTAGTCCTTCCTACCACCACTGGGAGGCAAAACAATATTATTCCCTCTTCTGTCTCCTCAAGAAACTCTAGGCCTAAAGAAGAAAAATTAATAGAACCAGGTTATATACGAAGCTGCATTCACTCTCAGATGATCAAATTTTAAAAACCATTTTAAAGAATCTTAGTCTGGGAAACATGGATTCCTCAGGGCACTTTTTCCATAATCATTCAAACTAATGTGACTGGTTTCTACATGTCTTCCTTGTGACACACTGAATGTTTATCACATGGGCATTCTATTGCCCCTATATTTATTTATAAATATTCACATGGCATATATGAGAATGGACTGATATAATGTGGGCTTAGGGTTGGGAAAGACTGCTCCAACTTAGCCATGTTTAAGTTGATTGGAAATGAATCGGGTGAAGGGAGGGAAGGGGCCAGCAATAGAGGATCAACATAAGATCGGTGAGAGCTAAGGGCAAAGAGGTTGATGGAAAATGTATGTCAGCCTGGATTAAAGTTGGATTTGAAGAAAATTTATCTCCCAAAGCCTCAAGTGTTAGAAGCTTTGTCTACAAGGTACAAATATTGAAAGATCATAGGGTCCTTAAGAGAGGAGGCCTAGTGGTAGATGAATAAATCATGACCACTCCGTGAGAAGATAAGTGTTTGTTTCCAGCAGTGAATTGCTCTTGTAGGAACGAAGTGTTTCCCACCAGAGCCAGATGTCATAATATGGAGCCCAATGATGCCTCTACTGTCTGTCTTACTCTCCTAACTGTCTTACTCTCCTACCACAAATGCCCTCTGTCATGTGTTCCAGCCTTGTAATACCTCTCTGCAGTTCGTGAAGTAGTTCAGGGCCCTCTTAATAGATGCCAGGCAGTGGGGCTCTCCTGTCTTGGGTCTTGGACTCCAAACCTCTAACAACTGTGCACTCTCAATGTGTTTTCTTTATAGGCAACAAACTAAGATATCTGAGATAGCATGCCAAGGTTTAATTCAGGACAAGGCTTTACCTTGTGGCGGTACCTCTGCAGTCTTATTATTATAACTTCCAGCAGTAGAATGAGAATCAGTCACTGGAAGTAACAGGCTTTATAGCATTCAACAGTGCAAATACGGGTGTAGGCTCAAGAAAAACTTGATGAAAAAAAGAAAAGCATTGGATTACTCAGGGAAATGATTTGAAGAGGATGAATTTGAACTCTCTAAATTCACCCAAAGCCACCATATCTATTGAATGCTGAAGTCTCTATTACTTTTCTTTTGTTTCTGAGACAAAATGCCCAACACCCCAAATTAAGGAAGAAAAAAAGGTTTATTTATCTCATGGCTAGTGGAGTCTTCAGTCTGTAATCAGATGGTTCCTTAAACCACTGAGCTAAGCTGAAAGCCCTCAGCTGGCTCCTAGGCAGGGTTGTGTGGCACAGGGGCAACAGTTCAAGGTGACCAAAGGCAGCAAAAGAAGCAAGAGCAGATGAGAAGAGCAAGCCTGCTTTCTTCCACTATATTGTAAGAAGGCTCCCCCTGTACCCAGGGCAGGAGCAGCACTCACATTATAACTATGTCTTCCTCTTGCACTGGATGAGGGTGTCTACAGTGTGAGGACCCTCGCCACCCCGCTAGTCAAAGCTCTAAACTTGTCAAGCTGACACAGTGTACTAACCATTATAGTTAGCAAACACCTTGATCCAAAGGCCTTTCTATTTCTAACACAAACCTCATTCTCCCTTGGTAACACATAAGGATGCATGCCTCTGTTACTTATAAAATAGGTATCATGTTTTCTGCACCAAATTAATGACCTCTAGATGACACTGGGAGAGAGATTTGTAGTGATGTCCAATGGATTGTCCATGGTCCAGTTCTTTAAAGAATTATCCCCACAGCATGGAATAAGGAACCAGCCAATATCATAGATGAGATTCAGGATTGGAAAAAACAAACACACAAACAAACAAACTTTTTTTCTTTTTCATGAATGCAATTTGCCATGAGTCTGAGGTGTGTTTAGTAGAATTCTAATATTTCATTGACACCAACCACATCTCCCTGTTATTCTTCCTATTGGATTGGTGGCTACTTTCACTTTTTTCTTTGACTTTATAATTTCAGTCTTACATGATTCTTTCCTATAGTCTAGAATACTATAAAGAGTGTGCAAATAGGGGAACTTTTTTCATTTTAGTTTATGCTTGCTGGAAGTGAAAGGGAAATACAAAGTGTAAGATGCCTTCAATCTTAGCAAAGTTGAGGGTTTAGCTCATAAAAAATTTGTCAGTTGCTGCAGTACACCCACAGCTTTACTGGTTTCCCAGCACCCGTCACGTGACCTGCTATGGTTTGTAGTGACTAAGGCGAGGCTTTCTTCTTTCCTTTTATTTCACTTTGCCAAATGATAGGAGGGAGAAAATGAATTTTATGAAAATTTGCTTCAGCTGAGCAGAGAGCCTCAAGAGCGTTCACCCCTTGGCTCATGAGTTAACAGTTGTCAAGTAAGGTGCAGGAAGTGAAGGGCTGCTTCCTCGCTCACTCGGTGGAAGGAAGGGCAGTGCTTTCACTTTTCAGCGAGCTGTGGGAATTGTTCTAGACCCACGAGGGAAAGCTTTATGTCTGCCAAAAAGAGTTCTGTGGTCAACAGAGCAAAAGAGCCTTGAATTTAATATTGGGAAGGTTTCTACTGAGCAAACCTGAGGTTTCAACTCTAGCAATTTCAAGGCCAAGAGCATAGGGAGCTCTGAATTCAGACCACAACCCCCAAAAGTTACTGTTTTCCAAGACTACTTCAGAAGCGCTGATATTCAGTGTTCTTGTATGAAATGCCTCTATTGATACAATTTACCTGTTTGACATAAGACTCAGTACCAGTGTTGAAACTCTTCTCATTCAATCCAATTGACACAGATTTGCCTTAATCATTTTACATGAGAGAAAATACCTATATTATAAGCTTTTGTAGGACTGGCTGTAATTATAAAAGATAGAAACAATAACTAGAAATTATTCAATACATGCAGACATATAGAATAAAGAATTTTGATTAGCTATTAGCCATTAGAAGTTACTGAGTATAGTATGAAACTCTAGAAAATTTCTCCTAATTTGATACAAAGGAAACAAGTAACTAGTTATAATTATTATAGCTAGCATTTATTAGAACCTTAAATACGTCAAAATCTTTTAAGTAATTCACAATCAGTCATTCTCACAAGAATTCTGTCAGCTAGGAACTACTTTTATGCCCAATTTACACATGAAGAAATTTTATAAGGTTGTGCCGCTTCTAATTCCTAGGTCTGGGATTCCAGACCCTATCTGGGAACCTATCTCCAGAGTTCACATTTAATCATTCTGCTGTATACAATCAGCAAACAAATGGCTATATTTACATTAATTAAACCTAGTAACACTTTCAGTGAACACAAAAATCTGGAAGAAAATACGCAGAACTGAAATTAGTAAAGACTGTTGAAATTTGGAAGATAGATGATTTTTATTTCTAACATATGGTTTTTGCTATTTAAAAATGTGACTGAATACTGTGTAAGATTTGAGTACCAAATTCAAATTTTGTTAAAGTAGGTCATTCCCCTGTTATAGAGAATGGGGGTTTTCTGTTCCAGTTAGCTATTTATTCCATTTGGAGAGCCACTGCAAGTGCTTTGGTATTCTAGTGTTAGGTAAGGCCACTAGAGAGCTCCAGATGGTTGAGGAGTAGATGCTCAGAAAATAAGCCCTTTGTAGAAAAATAGAATAAGGATTTGCTAATATTTGGGTCACCAAAGGATAGTCTGGGTAGTATTTTAGTCATTTTCTAGCTTATCATGCAGAAGTGACAAGTATAATGGATATGAGTGGCCTAGAAAAAAAATCTAATTTCAACTTGAGGAAGAACTTCTGAGATTTGATAGTATTGCATTTAGCTGTGTATTCATATCTTAAAATTAGTTTTATCCCTAAAAAAGTTATATGTATCCCATACCTTGGGAGACCAGGAATGCTCAGATAGAGAAAGAAAGAATATTTACAGATGGACATGGAAAATGCAACACCCACTGAAATATAGATTGCATTTTTGAGAAAGAAAACACAATGTGTGTTCACCTTATTAAAAAACCACTGTTGGAAACTTCTAATTTTTCGTGCATAATTATCAACCATCTGTAATGGGTTTTCATGAGTTTGCATACTATAAAATTATTGCTTATAGCTCAAATCAGTCATATAAAGTTTTATTTTAAGCCATGAGTCCATGAGTATTTTTAAGAAACTCCTGTAGCAAATTTAGGTATGTGCACATGAATATTTTCAGGAAGAAAATCCCATGGTTTTATGAAATGCTCATTATTGTCAGTGACACCATCTTTCTTTTGTAAAATCTCCACTGCTCTTTTAGGAAATAGAGAATTGAATGGCAATGGTCATTTGAGTAGAAAGGTAAATGGATGGATAAGTAGGGACAGAAAACAGACAGACAGACAGACAAACAGACAGACAGACAGACAGATAGACGTAGTCTTTGCACACACTTAGAGAGAGATTTATTAGTTTTTTCAATTATGGATCTTGTAAATACATTGCTGCAAACCCTCATGGGAAATGAGAAAATGCAACCATTTAAATGTCTGTAATCCATGGCTATGGAAGAGCTTGATGCCTTAGGAATTTTATCCCAGACCTACCGCTGTCTGTACCTTCCCCCATGAGTTCTGGTGAAGGATAGGATCAGTTCTTGGAGTGTATGCCCTGGCATTCTTCCTGTGGGTGCCGTGCTACCTGGCAGTGGGTCATAGTTATCTGTGGCTGGTTAGTCAACAGCACCAGGGTCTCTTCTCAGGTGAGGTCACCTCCCTGAGAACCCATGCTCAAGGGGCTATCTCTTGCTTACATGGATGACTTATGTCATCCATGTTCTTTTGTTGGGAAATCTGTTAATGTTTATAAAGTGGTCAGTTGGGTTTTGTGTAGCTCAAGCTTATGGCCACCAGAATTTTAAAGAAGTATGAGGCGTTTGCTCCTCAAGGCATTATTTTCTTCAAAAAAAAAAAATACATTAATTTCTCCTCTATAACTCAGCTTTATTGCTCTGTACTTTAACAAGATTTATTAAGATGTAATTTTACACTCATTGATTTTTTTTGATTCTCCATTGCCTATTCACTTAAAATATTTATATTTTTGCATGTTGAGTGCAAAAATATGTGTTTTACTTTACTTTATTTTTTAAACATTTTATTGATTTATTTAATATCAAGTCTCACTAAAATGCTTCACCATGCCTGGCTTTGGACACAGCACACTGAGGGTTTTGGGACCAGCACGGCATGCGGTACCAGAAATTGAACTCGGGTTCTTGTGCTTGCCAGACAGGCAGTTAGACTGCTGAGCGACCTCCCCAGCTTCTGTCTATAAGTTTCAAAGTAGAGAAAATTGACTTTTGAGAAGAAAATGGCTTATAGAGTTATTTGAACTGGTATTACATGCAGCAGAAAAGAGAAATGTAAATATATTCAAAAGCTCTGATTAACATATTCATTTTTTCTACTTTTTCTTTTAATATTTCCACTGATTCTGAAAATTAGTATTTCCCCAACATCTTCAGATTGACACAGTGAAATGCATGTCTTCATAAGGAAAATATAGCAAGATATATACAAAGCAGGGCTTGGCATTGATATCTGCTGGAGACAGCATTTCCTGGGGTTCTTTTGACTGAGAATCTAAACGCACATCTAACTCTTGGTTGGTTGGCTACTTAGGCATTCACTTAGTTTTTTATTTGTTTATCAAATGTTGTCACCCATGCTACTCAGTATTATGCGTTATAAGATTAGTAAGAAATGATTCCTTGGGTTGACTAGAGTTCAAAATGATTTATTACAGACTTAGAACTTGAAGGAAGAGACCGAAAACAGTAAACATGCAGAAATAATGCAGAAAAGAGAATGCTAATTGCTGTGAGCTGATCAGTACAAACTGTACACATGTGTTAAAATACATTCTAGGGACAGCAGGATAGCTCAACAGACTAAATGCTTGCTTAGGCAAGCGTGGGGCATGGGGTCAGGGTTCAATCCCTGGCACCACATGCCACACCGGCCCCACCCTGTGGGCATGCTGAGGTGGTGAGTGAGTCCGTGGTATAGTGATGCATGCTTGTAATCCCAACACGAGGGAGGCTGAAAACAGGAAGTTCACTATGCGTTCAAGCTACAAAATGCGACTTTGTACCAAACAAACAAACAAACAAACAAACAACATTCTAACTGTTAAAAGCACACAAGTACTAAACGTTAGAAATTGAAATGAAATGATTTTGCTTTTACAGAACTGTGTAACCCAAGTACATGACAGATGAACAACTATACCATCCATAAAAGACAAGTTAAACAGAAAGCGGCAGAAGCACAAGAGGACGATTTTATTTAAATTGAAATGTATTTGAGGGTTATTTGGAAAATGGTTTTCATCATGGCTTTGAGAGATAAGTGAGATTTTGATAGTGAAGGGAAGGGGGCTAGGACTTCCAACCTGAGGAAAACATTAATGTCTTTTTTTTTCTATGAAGGAAATTCTGAGCTAGATAAATGATGTTCGCTGAACTATATTCTGTTCTTACCTTTAGACTATGGAACAAAAAAATGAAAGCTCACAGAGGTGCAGGTTGTTTTCAGAAGAAAAGGCAGAGCCAGGAACAAAACCACCACAATCCTTGGTCTTTGCTGAGCTCACAAAGGTCTGCAAATTTTCTGGCTAAAATCGCCAGATAGTGGAGAACCGAGACTGAGTTCTCTGGTCTGTCACAGCCACCTCTACCGCTATGCCTGAGACGTTACCATAAGTCATATGGATAGGAGGGTGCATGGCTGTGTGACACACAGAAAAATAAGGTTCACATCATGTTCTCATTTCATAAAGTTCTGCTCTTCTTTGGATTAATGTGCATCCATTTAAAATATTAGAATTACTTTTGGATTATGGCTCTGTAGAGTCTGGGACTGGGCTAGATGTATACTGTGTGACGTAGCTGCAGGCCCCTGAAGCTGAGAAGAAGTTCATTGTCAGTGTTTAGTTCACAAACAAAACAAAACAAAACAAAACAATAACAACAACAACAAAATAAATTAAGAAGCTCTTTACCCTTAAGGCCATCACATGACACAATTCATGAGTCCTCTGGACTCCTAGTCTCCAAGAACAGCATCTCCTGCAGCTGTGATCTCTCTAGCTGGCATGACCACTGACCTGCTACTGTCTCCCTGAGGGGAACGCTGGGGGTCGCTGCATGCTAGGTGTGTATCCAAAGGAGACCGATGCATCTGCTGAAAAATTATGAAGTATAAAATTAGCTCACGTAAGACTTACTTACTTTATTTATTTATTTATTTTCTGTGTTTAAGACAGGGTCTACAGAGTCTTCAGGGTCTCACTATGTAGATCAGACTTATAGTGATTATACTGTTTTCAACCTCCCAAGTGCTGGAATTACAGGTGTATGCCACCATGCTCAGTCTCCATTGCCGTCTCAGTGTGCCCCATGGGCAGGTCCGGATTGGCATGCTGGGGATCAAACCCGGTTCGCTGTGCTCTGCCTAAGCAGGCACTTTAGTCTGCTGAGCTCCCAGGCCTGCCCTCTACTCTTTTTGAATAGAGTACAAAAATTTCTGGGCTCAATCTTGAACAGAGTAAAGCTATGTCACATGTAAGTTAATATTTACTGAACTTAAAAGTACAATGCTTTTATTATTTTTTTTACTTTTATCTTCAGTTGTCCTCTTTTTAAATTAAAAGATAGGTTGACTATTTTATCTTCCAGCAGGTTAAATGTTTCTGCTTTGACTTGTTTTTTTTTTTCTTTGATCCATTTGATTTTAGTTTAGTCCACACTGAGAGATGTGGATCTAGATATAATCTTCTACATGTGGATAGGAAGTTTTCCCAGTGCCACTTATTAAAGACTGCCTTTCCTCCAGTGTGTGTTTTTGGCTGCTTTGTTAGAGATCAAGTACATGAATGAACTTGAGGTCATTTTTGAATCCTCTATTCTGTTCCACTGATCCTCATGTCTGTTTTTGTGCCAGTATTTTGCTGTTTTTATCTCAGTAGCTTTGTAAATCACTTCAGGTCTGGGGCAGAGATGCCTCCTGCTTTGCTCTTTTTTCTTTACCTAGGATTGATTTGATTATTCCAGGTGTTTTCTGTCTGGTTCCATAGGGATTTTAGGATTATTTTTCTCTAGTTCTGTGCAGAATGATGTTGAAATTTCAATTGGAGTTGTGTTAATAACAAAAAAGCAGGTAAAACTCTCTATATAACTAACTGGATATGCTATAAATTGTGGTGATTTATTAAAACAATATTACTCTCCTATATGGCCAGATTCTGAGCAAGCATGAAGCTCATAGGGAGAGACTAGGTTTTGCAACTGGAGGATGAATTCTTCTTATTTTCCTTCAGGGAAAATTTTCTAGCTTTAAAGGTGAAGTAGGAGCCGCGTGCTCCTCTGTTGTCTTAACCTGCAGAGTCTTCCCCACCCCCTTCTTTTGTCTTCTGAGACAGATGCAGTTCAGGCTGGCCTTGAGCTCACTTTGTTGCCTAGGCTGGTCTCAAACTCACATAGATCTTCCTGTTTCAGCCTCTCCAGTGCTAGGGTCACAGGTGTACACCACCATGCCAGGTTTCAGTGGCTGGCTCAGGGGGTCCAGGTTGGGGCTGGCATGGCATGCAGTACTGGGGATGAAACCTGGAACCTGGGTCCTTGTGCCTGCTAGGCAGGTACTTAGACCACTGAGCTATCTCCATGACCCCAATGATGCTTTTTAAATGATACTAAGTGCTTTAAAATTTTTTGAAGTCTAAATGTGTTTTTTGTTTTTTTTTTTTTTAAGTCTGTGTGCATGTGCATGTGCAGGTATAAGATAGTTTAGTAAGGATTTTCATGCATAGACCCATACAAAATAATCAGACTGTACTTGATTAGGGCAAAAGAAAGTATTTGTGGAATGAATGGCTGATAATAAGTACTACCCACCTAGTGCTAGGAGACGTGCCCTTCACAAAGACTGGCAGTCAGTGATAAAATGGACCAACATAACAATCACATCAGACTGAGAATGAGTCCCTTGTTTTAAAATTTGTTGCACTAGACAATAATGGAAGGAAAAACATGTTTGGAGAGCCCCACTTCAAACCTAGCATTTAACACTGTGCAAGGAGGACCTTCCACTCTGCCATGCCCCCTTTTTTTCAGTAAGGAACCAAAATTCAAAATCCACCTGAAGTGATATCTTAGAAGACTGTGTCGTCATACAGGAAACTTTCAATTTACAGATAAAGAAAAGATCATTGGAGTTGTGTGAAAGATTTTCAAATTTTACTTGGTAATTACTCAGGGTTTCCTTCTCCTTCCAAAGTATTATCTGATTTTTTAGTAAGTCAGCTAGTTATCTACTTCAGTTTTAATGAATGATCCAAAACACATCTAATACTCCCTCCTCCATGTCCTTGGAGGATGTAGTGAGCATGATACATTATAATGTCTGACATTTTGATCATTTCATAGGTAAAGTACAAATTATTGTACATTTTATGCCTTCTTATAGAATCATACACTGTGATTATGTAATATTACCTATGTAAATGTCTCTATCCAGTTGTAAAATTTATCATGGAAGCTCCTTGCCAAAGAACGAACTTTACTGCTTAAAATGCTCAGTCGAAGTCATTGTGCTAAGCTCTTATTTGCTGTACAAAGGATTTCCTAAGTGATGAGCGGTTCAGTTGCCTAGGGAATTAAAAGCAAAGTTTATGCCTGTCTGCTGCTCCCTTGCTTGTCCAAAACAAATGTCACTGATAGCACACAGGGAACTTGTAATGGTTTAATTTCCATGTATGAAGTCATCCCAAAGCTATGGCAGTCTGTCACCAAGGTGTGCTAGCTGGTTTGTAATGTTAAGAGAATTGCATGAATTTTAACAAAGTTGTTTATCACCTTCCTCAGCAGTCTGTTCTTTCCCCTCCTCTGGTTTCATGTATTTTCCTGAGAAAGTTTTCAAGTTTTTTTTTTTTTTTTCCCAACTAAGGTGGCTTCCACTTTTGCTTAGAGAGTTGAGTCTGTCTCTAAGAACATCAAATGGACACCCTTGGAGGAAACAAGCTATAAATGCATTTACCACCACTGCCGTTCTTTGTCACACATTCTAGGTCCTACAAAGGAAAAAAAAAATCTGTAAAAATTCAGATTCTCCCGAGAGTTGGAGGAAGTATGACATTACATTTTCTGAAGACCAATCCTATGAAAAGCTACTCTGGTTGAGAAAATTCATTTTACAAATTTATTTGTAACCAGTGTGTTAAAACCTGGCTTATGAGAAAGACAAAAAATACTTTCCCTCCTTTTTTACTCCTCATATCTTATCCGAGAAACAATGTTTTCATCTGTTCCTGTGTGTAAGTAACCCCAGGCACAGCCACGGCAACTCTGCAGTCTAAGGATGTGTGCGTAGTGACAGTTCAGGGACTGCGGTTGAACCTAAGGTTGGTCCAGATTTCAGAACTGTGATTCATTAACATTTAAGCCCTTCCACAGCTCAGCTTTTCTGTGACTGAAAATGGGAGCTCTAAAATGACTTCTTAAATTTCTTTTCTCTTACCTATTCTTTAGATGTTATAACACCCTCAGCAAGACCAACCTGCTGTGTGGAGAGAGGAAGGGAGGGAGGTGTAAAAAAAAACAATGTGTGTGTTTTGTTTTGTTTTTTAATTTAGCTAGCTCTGGTGCTTACACAAAAGCTGTCAGTGTTTTCATGAGATCTTTTACTCTCCCTTTACACTTCCTTCTTAGTCCCTGCACACTCTGTGGTCTCGGACTCTCTCCTCTCTCTCTCTCTCTCTCTCTCTCTCTCTCTCTCTCTCTCTCTCTCTCTCTCTCTCTCTCTCTCTCTCTCCCCCCTCTCTCTCATATGTGATCCAGAGAAAACCCTACATATACACACCCCTTGTTCTGCCAGCTCCTGGGAGTTACAGTCTATTTCATTGCATTGGAGCTTCCCTATCTGCCATTGAAACCAGTTCATGATTTCATGCTGATAAAATTTAGCTGCCTTAGATTTCCTCCATGTTTTTCTAGGACAAGGACTTAAACCCCCTTAGTTCTTTTACATAGTAGTAGAGGGTGGGAGATTTAGTGCTCAATAATGGCTTTCTTTCAAGAAATACAACAGCAAACAAAGCTGAAAGAAGTTACTAGTTGTATAATTAAACTTATGCTCCATGTAGACCTTTTTCTTAGTAATTTCTGTCTATAAAAAGCATTAAACATGAAGGTAGCCAAGCACTAGAGACAGCAGAGAGTATTACGTAAAATCTCTCCTTCCAGATAGAGTAATAGTAAAGAATTCTGGAATGAAACTCAGAGTTCTGGGTTTGGATTCTTGATTAGGAAATCCAGTTCTGATTCACTTTTCTTATCTATTTTTGTGGTGCTAAAGATCAAACCCAAGCCCTTGCTCTACTGCTGGCCCACACTTCAGCCCTCGGCACTGGATTGGTTTTGTTTCTGTATCTTATTCTCTAATAAGCTTTTTTTTTATTATCTTAAGGTAAGTCATTTCCAATATTATGTGGTGAAGTTTTCCTTATATCTTATAACAGATATAAGCAAGAGAATAATATTGCCTTTGTTTCATTTGTAGGAATATTTTTAAACTACTCTTAAGCCATAGATTTCCTTAAGAAATAAAGTATATACCATTTCTCACCTCTACTTCTGAACATTTCCTAAAGTCACATTTCTCTTGAGAAAATAATTATTATTCATATTTACACATGACCTGTCAGTACCCGGTGAATTTTACTCATAGAAGACAGTGGTCTAATGCTCTTGAAGTTTGATAAAAATAGGATTGTGTTCAACTCACTCACTTTTTTCTATTTTTCTTTTTTCTATTTTATGTACACATCACCAGTTGTATTTTATAGATAGAAAATCATTGCATATCTGCCCAACCATGCCTAAATATATACTTCTATTATCATTCTTATTCATCCTCAAACAATAAAAATAAAAATCACAGTGCAGATTAATTTCTTATGATTTCATTGTAAAGATTTTCCTCTTTCAATTTCTGAACAAGACTTCCTTGTATTCTAGACTGATATTTTCCACTTCTGATTCTGTTTTGCAGCTGTATTAATCAAGTTCCACCCCATGACCTTGAAAAAGGGAAACAAACAGAGAAATTACCCTTGGGTATAATGAGTTAACACAAGGAAAATGGCTCTGGTTGTATTTTACATGCAGCCAAGTAATTTCTTGGGCCTCTCAGGAGAATGCCTTTTTATCCTCTTTTAGAGTGCATTTAACTGCGTAACTGCAGTTGCCTAACACAACTGGTAGCGCAGTCGATGGGACAAACACACACTGACACATATTTTGCACATCTATGGGTACAGTTGCATCCCTCATTGACATTTGCACTGCTGGGATTGCTAACCATAGGAGACAAATTAGAATATTCAGATAATTGCTAAGGAAGTGGCTCAGTGACTTAAGTACCCTCCTGGCAAGTGCAAGGTCCTGAGTTTAATCCCAGGTCAAAAACAAAGAAAAAAAAATCAGTAATTGAACAAAACTGGATTTTAGTTTTAAAAATCTTTCCTTGCTTCTTTTCTCTTCATGTGGAGCCTGGATTTCTAGTGGAACTTTTTAAACCAGCAGTCTGTTGCATTTTGCCAGTCTGCTCTTGAGTAAAGCAAATGTATTTCATGTTTATTGTTTCTTTAATGACATGAAACTAAAATTCTTCAATTACCTGAATCTTCATATGGATTATAACGAGGACCAACATGGCCAATACTTATCTTGTCAAAGATGGTTTGTGGTGTCGAGGACTCAAGCTTGATATCACAAGTCAGGCAAGTGCGCCACAGGTAAAGGACAACCACAGCACTCTACAATTTGATTTTAAAAAATGAACTTTATACACCTTATAGTTTACATCCATTTCATTTTAAGCAATTGACTAAATCACTAGTGCTCACTCCTATTGTTTATTTTATTTATCATCCTATTTTGTATATTTCCTCTTATAAAATTTCTTCACTTCTCTCCACATAAACCCCTTCACACCATAGATATGTAATGTTTCTTTTCATTTTGTTCTAACAGTGTTTCTTGAAAGGTCATGTAAGTATTCCAGTACAGGAGTTTGATTCTCAAATATTTGCTATAAGGTCACATTTGAAGGATGTGCAATATTTATTAGAGAAGTTGACCCTAAGTTTAAATATACACTTTCCAATATTGTTTAGAATTAGCCCATCCTAATTTGTGTCTAATTCAGTGGAAGAAGCCATCGCTTTCCATGGGAACATTACAGAAGCCATGTAACAATAATACTACTGATCTGATATTCTGAACAATAACTGAGTTACAATTCATTACCCTTGCATAGTGTTTAACAAGAATTAAGCCCTAGAGCGATCTTATGTTTTAGTCCATCAGAACATAATTACAATTTATGGACCTGTGGAAAACAGCTCTCAAGGTGTGAGATTTTCTAAGGAGTACCATGCTTGAAATTTACTTAGAAATTAGTGTTGGTGGAAGCTAAAATTAAGCTCTGTATTCAGGAATCAGATTCAAGCTGAGTGAACAGAAGGCCAAAAGCTTGAGGTGCCTAAGTTCAATTTGTGGGAGTCCAAGAATGTTCATTATTCATATGTTTGTCCTCCTCTCTGTGTACCTCACCATAAGTAAGCACAGCAAATAAAACTATAAATGCATTGTTCTCCAGCAAGATTTTTTCAAACCTACTTTGCT
>PVKN010022432.1:0-15157 GCA_004027915.1 Capromys pilorides
CATTTAATAAGAGTATAAGAAGAATCTTTAAACAAAAAAAGTTAAATACTTTCAAAAGAGAGGTGTAAAAGTAAAGCTTCTTTCAAGTTAGAAATAATTTTATTTCTTATTAAAAGTGGGTCAGAAGAGACTTCCACTTTGAGACACTACGATTGGCATTACTATCTGCTGAAATAGTCTTTGCTGGTCATACGAGCTCTTACCAGGATGGTTGAGGAGTGTCTCTAGGTGTTTCTCTGGGCTTTGGCCTCCACTCGCTGCTTATGTTGCTGCTCCTGGCTTTTGGCATTATTTTCTGACCACTGTTTCAGCTCCTAGCTTCCCCTCCTATTGCTCTGCACTATGAGGCTTTTGGGGGCTAGCTTGACCTCTCTTCGTTCCCTGGCTTCTCGGCCTGTCCCATGTCCTTCCTCAGCTGGGTGGCCTTTTACCAGGCCCCAGTGATGACAGACCCTTGATGGGCCTCCCAGGCTGTGCTCCCAGCAATCAGCCCTGGTGTGAACCCAAATAACCCTGCGCAGCCAGGCAGTCCAGTAAGAGGAAAGGTGACCTCATGCTTAGTAAGAAGGATCTTTGTTTAGCCTCCAAAGATCCTGCAATGAGTGGGCGTGTTAGTGGTTTGGCCCACTCCTCCTTTCAGTGTCATGGCTACTGCCTCCCTCTTAGTTCTTTGAGAAGAGGATTCACTGGGCAGAGGGATGCAGCTGTGAGGTGGCGTAGGAAGACAGCATGATCTGGAAAAGCTTATTCTGATTCTCTGGTTGTATTATGAATAGAAAAGTCTAACAGCAATAACAATATACTGTGTCTTCTATGTGGACATCTCCATTTCTACATGGTCCTTCAATATTTCCCAGCCTTTTTATTTGACTTTGCCATAATATTTGACCTAAAGGAAGCTTCTAGAATAGCCTGAGAGGTTGGTGGAATAGCTCAGCAGAAAAGTGTTAGCCTAGCATGCACAAGGCTCTGAGTTCAATACCCAGCACTGTTTAAAATAAAAGACATGAGACAATTGCTAAGTGTTCAATAAACAGCGAGCCTGGATGGGCTGAAGAACCATGTGGTGTAACTGAAGAGGGAACTTGTATGTTTTCTCTGCATGCCTTACTCTTTCTCAACAACTTCCTTCATCTTTTTTCCTTGTCTCCCTACTGCCTATGAGGTCAGTGTCTTAGAGTAAGATCAGTAGAACCCTAAAGCTTCCATGCTTGGAGACATCCTCTTTCCACCCCCATTCACAAGGTCCCGACTACTTCATCATCTGATGTTCTCAACACTAGAGGTCCTCTGTGGGCATCTCATGGAGGACTATTTTACATGCCAAAATGTTAGACAGAAGGGAAAGTTGGTAGACATAGGCACCAGTAGTCTATGTGTCATTCAGAACAATTATCTGTCATAGTGAGGCCAGAGGAAGGGCTTCCAGGGCTGTTAAATTTGGGGAATAGTGGTAGCACAGAGAAAGGGACGTGGAACAGTTAAGAGTTCACGGTGACGGGGTGATGCAAAGGTAGGCAGAGAGCTCAAGGACCACGTTGGCTGGGAAGTTGGCATGTGAGCTCATTTACCTGGGCTGGAGAATCCCAGAGCACAAGGAGCATGGCACTAAAGATCTCCCCAGGTGTCTTCTTACCTGGGGCTCATCTCCCCACACTTGCACAGGGAGCATGGGAAAGACTTGTTTAATTTTTCTTCATGTGGTACATAATGTAGACTTGCTGTAAAGCTTTAAATATTTTTAGGGCCATTTTCATAAAAAAAAAAGTAGAACTAAATTCTTTTGTTTCTTGGAACATTTTCAGAGGAAAATATTTTCAAAGCTGCCAGTAGCTGCAGATGATGTGCTCTGCTATGGAGGAGCAGCTGCGCAGGCGTGAACCGGGAGACACGTGCAAGGGAGGATTTTCTGCAAGGCTGCACCAGAGCACCTGCAGCCCTTCATGTTCTCATGCAGAGCACCTGAGCCATGGCCATAGTGGGCATTTGCTCTTCACAGGGATGAATGCAAGCCCATATTTTGCAAGTTTGAAGGAGGACATTTTACTGGTATGGTAGGGGTTGGGGTGAGGTAGGGAGAGCAATAGGAAGGGAAAAGGTGATAAAGTAAAACCAGTGAAAGAATACACCCCTGCATTCTTCACAAGTACAGAACAACTATGGCCAGTTACTGTCTGAGTTGCTTTGTGCTCATTTTCAAAGAGTGGTAATGTAATCTTTAGCCAATCAAAGACCAACTTAACCTACTGCTTTCATGGAGGTTGATGGTCATTTCTTAGGTGAATCTGGGAAGTAATTATCAGGCACAAATTGACAAGAGCCAGGGGTGGTATCTTTGGAATAAAGTGAAAATTCCCAAAGCTCCTAGACTTGGAAATGCCTTCTGTGGAGATCCTGATTGGTTTATCTGAGCTTGTTCGTGTCAGCGATAGCTTGCAATCCTTATGAATACAGGTCATCTTTCAAAGGTTTTTGACATATTTTTTTCTTAAAAAATCACCTTAACTGCCACTACGTATTGTTGCGATAAATATTATTTCATGTGGGCATCAGCAGGACCAGGTAGAGACAATAGTTTGCATGGCAAATTTTGAAGCTCAAAGAAAATGAATAGATGTATATGGTTTTTGTTCAGTGCTTATGCTCAACTGAAACTTACTGAGTACATATCTATTCTCTCTCTTTTTCTCTCTCTCTTCCTTCCTCTGTGTGTGTGTGTGTGTGTGTGTGTGTGTGTGTGTGTGTGTGTGTGTTTTGTACCGGGGACGGAACTCAGAATCTTGCACTTGCAGGAAGGCACTTATGCCATTGAGCTATCTTCCTGGCCCTATATTTATTTCTGAGATTAAACAAATCAGTTAATATTTTAGCCATTTCCTTCTTTGGGCAGTTCACATTTCCCAAGGCTTGATTTTCAGATTCTTCTGATGCAAAGGGTGTAAGACGCAGCAAAAATATTGAAACATTTTTTCCGTTCTGTAAACATCCCCAAAATTTAAAGCCATTTTTGTCATATTGGTGGTAGCGGTGATGATGATAATGATGGTGAAGTCACTTCATGAAGTACTGGCTTTTATTTGAACTAAGTGTCAAAGATGACCTTCCTGCCTGGGCCAGTCTTGGTAGAGCTTAAGGAAACACTCTTGAGTTGCTTTGCTATCCTCCCAAGGTACCCTTCTTTGTACTTTATGTAAAATTTTCATTATCTGCAGGTTGGTAAGTTAGCGGGGGATCGGGGGGGATTTGCCATATGAAAGAGGAAAGTCAGAGGGAGGAAGATAGTGGTGGGTTTGGAAAGGAAATCAACTAGATGCCCAAAGAGAAGCTGCCTATCATGTCATCTAAAAAGAGGAACTGAGCTGAGGCATACATCGTGTGTCTTCTGGTCTGCTAATGTCCACTTGCTGGTCATATGAGACTGGACAGATTTTCCCCCTACTCATGTACCCCTGAAGTGGTCTGAAGTCCTGGGACATCTTACAATCGCCTAAGCTCCCTAGCTCCATCTGAGTAGAGCTGATGCCAACTGGAGGAAAACTTTTTCCCTTTTGCTCCCCACTAGAACCACAGGCTCCTCCCAAGGCTCATGCTGGCAGTAGAGGGGTTCCTTCTGAAGGCAAATGACAAAGGCAGGTTTCCTTTAAGTAAATAAAAGGATGCCCCTTCTACTTTATATTTGGATGTATATTAAAGAGCATGAAAAGGATTGGTTATAAAAAAATGATTAGGAAATTATAATTTATGTAAAATGCAATCTCACAGAAGGTTTTGGTCTATGAAAAAGTGGCTTATAGCCCATCAATGACAGAGTCTCACTGCTGTAGAGCACAGTTCTTCCTTGTGAATAGGACAGTCCTTTCAATTTATCATCTTGGTATGCTGAGGCTGAAGCACAAGTCTGTGTAGAAGTACAAGGAAGCCTTGAAAACAAGGCCTCTTCCCCCAGTCCCTCACTTGTCACCTCCTTCCTCACTGTCCAACGACTTCAAGTTCATGGCCAGCAGACATTCTGTTGTTACTACAGTAACTGCCTAAACTGTCTCTGGGAGACAAGAATATCTTCTTGCATTGTTTGTTTGTAACTAGAGAGTTATTACAGAGAGTAAATAACTACAGCCTTGTAATTGGGACAGATGGATCCAGTGAAGGTTCTGTCACTCAGAGCATCTAACATCACATCACTGTTCACTTAAGACCATTGAGGGAATATGAAACACTGGCTTTTCAAGTTCCCATGGTTTTATACATTTAAGGATTTGATTCTTTTTTTTTTTTTTTTTTTTAATTGTATTTGGTTGTTATAGGGTCTCACTACATAGATTGGACTCCTAGTGATCCTCCTGTTTTCAGCCTTCCTAGCACTGGGATTACAGGCATATGCCACTGTGCTCAGATTCTGGGGCTGGTGTGGTTGGGGATTGAACTGCAGTCCCTGTGCTTGCCTAAGCTTGCCTAAGCAGGTGCTTTAGTCTGCTGAGCTATCTCATCAGCCTCAAGGGTTTGATTCTTGAGCCTGTCTGCCAAAAACATTAGTCCATCATACTCAATGCCTGGGTAAAGAAAAAAAAATCATGAACTAAATGAAGATTTCTATATCAAGGCTCTGAGTCCAAAACCCTTGGGGGATCACTAGACAAAAAGAATGGGCCACAAGACTAGAGAATGGTTTTTAATAATGGCAAGTTTGCAAATGAGTGACCTTGGAGGGTGGGGCTGCGGAAGTGAAGGTGGTAAGAGAAGTGGAAGTGAGCTTCAGCACCCTGGTTTATGAAGATGGTTCTTTATGAAGATGGTTCTCTTGAATGGTGTACCCAGTATATTTTAACTAAAATCACCCTTTATATTTTAGGTAATGATAATCTGTTTCAGAGACTCAAGGCAAGCATAATACATGGCACAGGATCACTGGAGTGTAGGAACCTCCAGGTTAGTTGGCTTCCCACTTCTTCTAATCACAGCTCTAATTCTGTGGGTTTAATAAAATGCAGAGGGTATCATGTGTAGTTAGAGACAGTTTCTATCTGGCAAAAAATTCCTTACAGTCTATGACTTTGGTTTTCAACAGCTAAAAGCCTATTCAGAAAATGCACAAGTAAAACTACAAAGGAGGTAGGAAGATGGCTATGGAAACACTGCACAAAATAGGCCAAGGGTATTGGCTGATATGGAAGGGTCTGTGGCCAACGTGAGTCTGGGTGGTGGGTGGCGCCTGCCTCAGCTGGTCATGGGTATTTTGCCATAAATACACTGGTGACTCCTGGCTGGAAAGTGCTGATACTTGGGAACATACTACCAGAGTGCTAAGAGGATTGGATGAACTGGGTAAGGATTGGGTATTGGGGTAAGTTTTTGATAAACAAGATGGTAGTTAGGATTAACAACTGTACCTGGCACTTAAGTAGGGAGAATCAGTTGAAGAAGTGCTCCTGAGTTGGGGGTTCTAAACTATAAGGATTGCCAAGGAAAGCAAAGGGTCCTCAGGCCACCCTGGGTGGTCAGCACCTCTTTCTTAGGTGACTCCACACCTGTTAGCCTGACCTGCAACTACTGAATTGGGACAGCTAAGGGAAATCGTCGTTTTAATATTGACTCAAAAGAGAACTTCCTATTCTCATAGACAGGAAGTTTATGATACACAAAGACAGTACTTGGCCTATGGTAAATAACCCAATTAGTAATATCAAAAGTAGTGCATGAACAATAGATTGAGACTCCTTTATAGCCAGTCGGTTAGCAGGTACAGATACCTTAATTTTCACCATTGGGGTGTGTGTGTGTGTGTGTATGTGTGTGTGTGTGTGTGTGTGTGTGTGTGTGTGTGTGTGTATGTGCACAGACATGCGGTATGTTTTTTGCTCTGGTGGACATTAGGATGTTACCTAATTTTAAGGTCCTTAATTGAAATGGACAATCTTTCCTCCCCTTAGGAAACTGGCAGGTAGGTTGCAAAGGTACTTATGCCTAGAGAAGTCTTTTTGATCCTATCGATGGCCTGCAGTCCATTTTGCTTGTGCCTGCTTTGCATGAATCCCAAATTAACAGTGGGACCACCTGACCCCTGAGGAGGAGCTGGTGAATGCCTCCCAATGAGTCTGGATCTGGGAGAAAATGTCCACCCATGGTGGATGTGGAAGTGGTGATGTTGGATCTTCCTGTGGTTTGATTCTTTCAAGCATGAAGTCCACGAAACTACATATATTAAATAAGTCTCTATATCATAGCTGTCAGCAGAACTCCAAATGTTTTTTGATGTCAAAGCACAGCAGCTATTAAGGCTCCTGGCTTGTTTTCACTGGACCTAGGCCTCTCAGACCAAAGTCACTCCAGCCTTTGGCACGGGTTATATCCTTCTGCCTTGAGGTCCCCACCCAATTAAATGGCAAGTCTAGGTGGGGCAGGGATATTTAATAGGTCTTTGGTTTTCTGTAAGCCTTTTATTAATGCTATAAGTTACAGCAGCCAGATGCTCTGGGCTGGGTTTCACCTTCTGACGCTGGGTTCCTGGCTGTAGTGGTTTTGTTTTGTTCCCAGTGTGATTTCTACCTCCTGCTGAAAGTTGGTCAATGTTAAAGCAGGAAGTATTACCTCTCCTGGAACAGCCCAGGCTTGCTGGAAGGCAATAAATCACTATTAAAAAGCAGCCTGGCTGATCCATGGTCCTTTGGGGGAGATCTTTCTAACAGTTTTCTGCTTTGAACCTACTATGTCATTATCTATTATATGGTGAGCAGAGCTAAGTTTTCCCAAATTTTCCAAGCAGTTTAAATCCGTGACTATGGTGCATTGGATCAACTATTTTCAGATTGTTATTGACTTATCTATTATTAGTATGATAATATAAAAGGGTTCTAAAACTTGCCTTTTCTTTTTACTCCCAGAATTAAAAAATAGAACTTCCAGCTGTTGCTTAGTACTATTGCCTTCAGCTCAAGTATTTTAAAAAGAAATTGCCAGCACTCTGGGAGACTGAGGCAAGATCATAAGTTTGAGATGAGACTGGGCAATTTTGCAAGACACTATCTTAAAAAAACCCCAAAAAACATAAAAGGACTGGCGATGCAGGGCCAACGTCCTGGGTTCACTCCCCAGGACTGTGCATACAAAATGACCCAGAACATCTAAAACCCACTGAGGCACTGCCTTGCCAGTTTAAATTTAACCACCAAATGCATGGGGTGCGATTTGTGTAGTCTGCACACAGAGGTGGAAGAAAAATCTTTGCTTCCTGGGCCCATGTTGTTCTTCTGAGGGCCCTCCTGCCCGCTTCTGTCTTCTTCAGAGACTTAGCAGACCATCTGTATATGCTACAGAAGTGAGCACTTAGCACCCACCTAACAGTTTGTGCTGAGTTCTCTGGGTTGGGGGAGTACCCTGAAGATCCTGGATAACCTGTAGCTTCTCCAGGACTACCCTGGGGCCAGTCTTCTAGGACTTTGGCCTGAACTGGGGCAGTGAATTCACCATTCAGTTGGCTGGAAAGACACATGCTCTCAGGACTTCTCCATGACAACGCAAGAGCTATAGGAAAAAGGGTCTTTTGCCTTGCAGAAGAGATCAGTCAGGTCATTTTCTTGTGATCACAAGCATGTGAAAGGCGCCAGACACTGCCGAGCTCTTAATGCTCCAAATTACATTTAATGTTCACAGTTCTCCCATGAGCTCAGGTGGGGTGGGCAAGGTTGCAGACCCACTTCGCTTTATGCTCCCGTCTCTATTCTTGCACTACTAGGCATGCATGGGTGTGGCTGATTAACTAAATGGAAGCTGCCCAGCCTCACAGTATGATCTCAGTGGGTGAGCAGCCCATCCCCTTGGATAAAGCTTAGAGGGATCAGTGATCAAGTAGTCATTTCTGAGACCTGGACACTGGCTAGCAAAAGGATGAGAGGCCCTGAGGCCCTCAGCATTTTTGGTGGGAACTGCTGACTGGAGAGATCCACGTCAAGTTCTTGGCAGGGACCTAAGGCAGATTATTAAACAGATGGCTTCTAAGTTCCAAAGACAGGAAACAGTGGTCATCTCTGAGAGCAAAGGTTTGCAGAGAGTAAACTGTGCCAAACCTCATTTTTTCTGCAAGTCCTACAAGATTGGTAGAGGGGGAACGGGGACAAATGCATTTTATCAGCAAATTATTTCACACAGTGGCTTGAAACACATTTAGGGAAAAGATGGTGAGATGTGGGTTGGATATCAAGTTGTAATTTAGATGCCTCAGAGAAGGTTGAGCAACGGCACCAGAGGAGCACTGGTTTGGGTAGCAGTGACAATGGCCATTTGTTCTGAGTGCCAAATACAGTGTCAAGGATATAGCAAACACTAAGTAAATGTTTGTTGGTAGTGTTAAGTCCATGAGGACATCTTCAGTGGTCCCATGAATGGGCTCTTTCTTTCATTTAGCAAGTGTTTACTGAAAAGATGAAGTGTTTAGCAAGCAACAAGAACCTTGATCAGGAGAGGAAGGAGAAGTGTCTGATGTCCAGTACTTTCTGACCTCAGGGGCCCAGTCTCTCAGACGTGGGGGTGGCTGAGGCGGCCATGAGTTCTTCATTGTGTTTGGATAGACTGTTTCTTGAAAACTTAGAGACTTTGAGGGGGAGGACTGGAGACTGCTGTGGGAGAAATGTGTGCCTGTGGGTGTCCATGTATGTGCATATGTGTGTCTCCATGCATATACTTATGTGTATGTTTGCATACGCATCGTTACGTAGATGAGTATATGTTTCTATGTCTCTATCTATATGTAGGTATGGTGGTGTATGTTGGTGTGTGTGTGTGTGTTGTATGTACATATGTACCCACAACCTATGGCCATCTAGAACTAGATCATCTCTGCTTATTTGATTTTTATACTGGGGTTTTGGTAAGATTTCATATTTATTTACTTTTATTATGTATTTGGTACAGAGTCTTACTGTGAAGCTCTTAGTGATCCTCTTGTTTCCAACCTCCCCAGCACTGGGATTACAGTTATGTGCCACTATGCCTGGTATAGGTGGCTGGCTCAGCTCACCTGGGGGCGGGCTGGTGCGACATGTGGAGCTGGGGATCAAACCCAGTCCCTGTGCTTGCCTAAGTAGGCACTTAGTCTGCTGAGCTATCTCACCAGCCCAAGATGTCATTTAAATAAGGATTTGTTTTTGAACCAAAAGTATTTGAAAAAGCACAGGCTGATAATATTTAGGATTTCTTTTAGGTCTAAAAATTAACTGATTCTTAAAAATTATGGGGGAGGAGGAGGTGCTACAGGTAATTAAAAAAAAAAAAGTGGTCTTTTCTTCAGTTTCCTTTTCATCTCTCAGTACACGCCCTCGTCTTGGTCAACCTTCCCCAGTGGCCCAGATCGCAGCCTCTATTTCCTGGCTTGCATTGGCTCTCTCTTAGCTCCCCTCAGGCCCTGCCACTTCTTCCTGTCTTTCCTTTGCATCCCATTGCCTCCTTAGGCGTAAATGGCTCACAGCTCTCTTACTCAGGGGAGATTTTTGTGTTCAGAGAATCTGAGGCTCGCAGAGTTTTAAGCATGTGGCCAGGTGAGGAATCGGAAAAGAGATGGGAGAGATCCTTCGGGCCAATGATGCCATCTTGAATCTCACCTCCATGAATCACAAGAGAAATACGGTCTGTTGCCCAGGTTCATTCGTGCATCACAAACTATTTTTTAAATACTTACATTGGGCCGGCAGTCTACCAGACCCTGGGGAGCAAGGAAAAATGATCTCAGTCTCTACCCCTAAAGCCTGCAGACTCGGGAAGCGGACAATGAGTCACATAGCAGTGAATTTATCAATTCAACAATTATTCGTCGAGTGCCTCTCATATATCAGGACATGGTGGTGAATAAACCAGAGGAAGCCTGGCTTTAATTAGCTAGGTAAGCTAATTAAAATCTGAGATAAGTGTGCAATGAAAGTTAAGAAGGAGATTTTGACTAGGCTGAGTGGTCCAAGAGATTCTAATGAGATACCTATCTGACCAGTGGAGTGCTCCTCTGCAAACGGCCTCTGTGAGACTTGGACCAGATGAAGGCTGAGAAAGGGGCCAAGCAGGGGGTTTGTGGGAGGCAGAGTTGTGTGTGCTGTGTGTCTCCAGCAGGTCTCCCATCCAGGGTCAGGAAGAGGTCAGCGGGTTCACCTCAACCAGGAGGGCTATCTCCATGGGGCTAGGAGGAGAGCTTGTGAATGAGTTCCCTGAAGATGTGTGTGTGTAGATGTGTCTGAGGTGATGGGCAGCCTGTGGTGGCAGACGGGGATGGCTACAAAGGAGCTGGCCACTTGCAGGTTAAAAAGGTGACTCTTGTGGTCCCAGTGTGGGCCATGCGGAAGAGACACCAGAGAGTGGCTCACTGTGGGTCTATCTGAGAGGCCATTGAACAAGACAGAAGGACTTTAGCAGCACAAAGTCAGGGTGGCTGCGAGACCCAAAGACCACGGAAGCAGTCACAAAAGTGGTGGAAATAAGAAAACAGTTGCTCATGCCAAGGAGACTACAAAAAGAGATCCCAAAGGAATCTCCAAAGAGTAGGGATCTCCAAAGGAAGGAAAGTTGGCTCCCATGTGGCTGGACCCACAGAGCACAGCCAGCTTGCTGCCAGGAGCCCGGCTCGAAGAGGAGTCTCTGCTCTCCCACCCCTGCTTTGAGTCATATGTTGCACTGATTTTTTAAAAGACTGAATTCAGATTATGCTTTTGAAGTTGGACATGGGGTAATCTGAGTAGGCTAAACAGCTACATGGCCTGCCATGCGTACCAGCTGGGGCAAGAGAAAAGTGTTTCAGAGTGGGTAAAGTCTAGAAGGAACGTGGCAAACTGGTTTAGTGTTGACTGTGCTGCAAATCTTGTCCTACAAAGTAAGGTACTGGCACTCACAAGGAAAGGCTACAACACTCCAAGGGCTGGGAGCAAAGGAAGTGTGGGGTAGGAAGGGCTTCATCTCTCTGACGTGGGGGCGCCAATCTTACTTTCTTTCCCTCTCCTTGAACGGCCCAGGGATGCTGAGAGGTCAGCGTGGCATTGCTCTTTCTGCTTTCAGCCCTGCCCCGGCTATGCACACCTGACTGTGGGTCACAGGGGTGAGTAGCAGGGGAAACCAGGCTGTCTTTTGTCCACACTCTGCAAAACCCGGGACATGGTCATGTGCTTGCAGCTTATAAAAGTCAAAGAGAATGTTGACTGGAAGCCAGGGTTCCTGGTGCCCAGGCCCTGAATTTTTCCATGAAATACATTTGAGAGAC
Source organism: Capromys pilorides (assembly GCA_004027915.1). Classification (NCBI taxonomy): domain Eukaryota; kingdom Metazoa; phylum Chordata; class Mammalia; order Rodentia; family Capromyidae; genus Capromys; species Capromys pilorides. Next base: position 11,228 of record PVKN010022432.1, read on the forward strand.
TGATGCTCCAAAAGGGAACCTATGAGCAAGCCTGAAAGGAACACATCTGGGCGCTTAACGGAGTGTTGGAGATGGGAGTCTGGTGGTCACCAGGCTGTGCTGCCATAGATGAGCTTTTCCTGGGTGGAATCCTGACAAGCAGAAGCTAAGTGAGTGGAAATGGACCAACCTTGTCCCAAGCAGGAACTCTGTGTGAGACATCTGCTTAACCTTGGTGAGCCATTTTGTTTGACATTTTCTAAATGTATAGGAAGAACAGAAGGTCTGGTCCTGTGAGGAAAATGAGTTTGCATTTGTGTGTTAGAAGCACAAGTCAGATGTAAAAACGTTTCTTAGCTCTTCCAGCTACTGGCCATTTGACAGAATGAGAATGAGAATGAGAATAGACTCCAGCTCTAAGAAGGAAAGTTTCCAGCAGTCCCCATGGGGAGGGCCCTGGGCTCAGGCTGCTCTTTGGGCTTTGGACTCTTCTCTGTGAGAGTCAGGCACTGATTGGAGGTAGGCCTCTGGCTGCGGGAGATCTATGATTATCAATATTTCCTTTGCAGACTGTTAATGCTAACATTTAGTGCTATTACACCCTATATGATACTGCTCATAAAACAACAAATAAATAGATGCACATGCACATATAGATTCGCTTGGTCATAAAGCACTGGTTAGGTGAACAGCCAGTCTGTCTTGCCCTTAGGCCTCACCACTCAGATCCGAAGGCCTACAAATGGGCACTGACTTTCCGAAAAGTATGGCTTAGGACCCACTCTGCCCTCTGAGAGCTGCCTTGGTTGATCCTAAAGAAAAACCTCATGGGCCTTTTATCTGTAAGACAGGCAAGGCTGCTTTGCCTTTTCCTGTGCTCAGCAAAACACTCCCTGCTTTTCTTTCCTTCTTTCCTGCTTGATGCTCTATCTACTTTTTTTTTCTTTTTCTCTCTGCTTAACAGAGAATTTATTTCATATTTACCATGTGCCAGGCATTAGAAATAAAAAGGAGATATCAACTATCAAATGCCAACTGTGTGTGTCATAAAGCTGTGCTACAATACTGTAGGGCAGGTGACATCTCTAAGTCCTGAAAGGGACACTTGAGCTTTCTAGACAAGACAGGCTGAGTTACAAAGAGAGGAGAGACAAGGGCAGGATAATTTGAGCCTGGTGGTGTTAGCACTGGTCCAGCAATGAGAATGTGTAAGGCATGTAGGTGGAAACAAGTCCCAGGGGAAGTTTGCTTTGTGCAGGAATCCTATGAGGCAGGGGAGTGGGGGGGAGGGCTGATCAATTATGGAGAGCCCCAGAAGAAATGCTGCTTTGCTCAGCATTTCCTAAAGTACCATCCGTAGGACATCAGTCCCAAATGATGCTCTATAAAACAGACCAGCAGTTTATAAGTGTAGAAAATATTGCATAACACACCCTCCCTCTGAAGATGTCTAATGCACATCAGTTTCTCAAAGCATCTTTGAAGATCTGCAGAGAAAACAAAAACTGCTTTGCATTGTTAAGCACATCATTTCCCAAACTTATTTGACACCTATGAACAGCTGTAGCATAAATGTTCCATAAGATACAATTTGTGTGGGCAGGCAGCAGGAGCCTGAAGGACTCAGAGGTTGTGCAGAACATTGATGTGAAGGAGTGAAAATTCCCTCGTGTCAGAGAGAGGTGGGTGTTGAGTGCACGCAGATGTGCCTCCCCCCACCTGCTGCCACACTGATCCCCTCTGTGTTCCTGGGACAGAACCACTGGCTGTGCTGCTAAGAGAAGAAGGGCGAGGCCTTCTCTCATTCCTGGGCAATGAGAGCATTTATTACCCCTCAGTATTAATGAAGCTCAGTGCACCCGCCAAGAGAATATGCTCCCTGGCTGGAGATGGAGCTACACGGCCACATGCACGCATATGTAAACTTTTGCTGACTAGCAACCTGTTTTGATCCTTGTCCTCCCTGTTTTCTTTGTCTAGCCCAAGCCTGAGAGTTTCCTCTAAGGAAAAGCTTCAGTAATGGCCATTCTGAAGTCTTTGTAGATTACCCCTGGCATCCAGCTTGCCTTTCGCCTGAGGTCTCTCTCTTGGCATCATACTCTCCTCAGCAAGCATTTAACAGCACATCATCTTGTTCTTGAACACAATTGTCTTCTTTTGCCCCCTCCTAAAGAGCGTCTCCCCCATGCTATACCTCAGGATGCTTGGTACATCTGCTGATAATTGGCCTATTATCAAAACTTTCTGCTTTTTTCGTTTTCAGAAAATAGCAGGTCAAACGAATGTGCAATCAGCTCATCTTTCTGTAGCCAAAATGGGACTGAAAGCAATTTTGGAACTGAAGCGATCTTGGAACATGCCAAAACTTCATTATTTATCATGAATGTGTTTCTAAAGGTCAACAGAAACAATTAAGAGAATGACATATTAACAAAGAAAACGGGGTGATAAACCATGGCAATCTGAGTTTCATTCTGTTTTCTCTGTATTATTATGAAATAAATTAGATATTCCAGAAATGAGTCTTTTGGAGAAACACACTTCAGGAGGAGAAGGCGGCAGACAGGCAGTTCTCTGCAAGCAGAGTTGTCGCCTTGGTTTTCTCGCCACAGTACTGGCAGAGCCTACCATTTCATGCAGTTTGCACTTGCCTGCTTGACCCCTCACCACTGCCAGATGTCTTGTCTGGGACTGTTGTGCCAACGTACCAGGTTCTCCTCTGTCCTCTTTGCAATTGACTGTCCCACCATGCGGTGTCGAGGGCGGTCTTTACAAAACGTGACTTAGCTTTGGCCTCTGTTCTAGCGCCTCCCCTCTAGAACCTGTCACATTACACCACAGGTAAAATCTGAACACCTTTCCCTGGTTGGTGAGCCCTGCCCGCCATGCTGCCCCCTCTCTCTGCTACTCTTGACAAGCGTTGACCTCCAGCATGTTCCAGTATGCTCCTCCAGCGTACTCAGCTCTCTGCAGCCTGGAGGGCTTTGTTCTAGCTCTTCCCTATCTTGATGTGGCTAGCTCCCCCTTGCCATCCTTTAATGTAATCTTCAGGGCCACTTCTTTAAAGAAGGCTTCTCTGACTGTACAGACTAGACAGCTCTTTTTTTTTTTTTTACTGGCTACTCCGTTTTAATTCTTTGTGTAACACTCACTGTGTCCACAAACTACACATGGTTGGAGGACTCCAGGTCGGCCTGAGATCACACCAGTCTCCATCCTCACACTGTCTTCCAGCCTAGTCCTTGGAATCAGTTGTATCCAATAGAATCAAATGGGAACTGCATAGATGTTTTTTTTTTCCTGCTAGCTACATTTATATAGTATGAAAGGAAACAGGTGAAATTAATTTTTAATATCTATTTAATGCTGTATATCTACCTGATATATTTGTTATTGAACATGCAGAATGTATTTTGCATTTCTAACATGTGTCATTTTTCACTTGCTACATTTAAGTGGTGGCAGCTAGTGGTTGATTTGTTATACAGTCAGCCCTAGATTTTATTTTTGAAGTGTTTGGGATCTACAAACATCTTTTTGCTATTTGTGGGAGTAAAAAGAGAAATCACAAATTTTTAGAATGTGAGTCTACTTGTAATCCCCCAAGTTGCCAATGTAAAACTATACAGAAAAGAACGAAGTGTGATTGACTTTTTTATTGATTAATTCAGAGCCTAAAAGAAAAGAAAAATTTAAGACACTATATTTCTGTTGTGGAAATGCCTGTATCTTCTCAGCTCCATAGATTTGTTAAGACATTCAAAATTGCATTTCCAATTCAATCTTCCCTGTCTGTCTGTGTCTCTTCCCTTCTCCCCTTCTCCCTCTCGCCTTCTCCCTCCACTCTCTTTCTCCCTCTCTCCCTCTGTCCCTGTCTATCTAGCTACAGTATTTTTTTGGAATTGCTAGCTAGGAGCAACCTATTTCTCTTCTCTAGCCCTAATGTTTCTA
>PVKN010022433.1:0-15125 GCA_004027915.1 Capromys pilorides
ATTTTTCTCACACTCATCCATCATAGTCCATTGTACATATGAATCTTATGAAGTCTTGAATAGGAAGATCAATGATTTGGAATCCTCCCTCTAGCCTTATACTCCAAAATTCCTTTTAGGAGCTCTGCTCCAAAGGTATGATTGAAAAATTAGGCTATATAATTTCTTTAATCTTTCTCTCCAGAAGATTAATTTGGCCCTAGTGATTCAGTGATAATTGTTTAAGTTTAAATGGGTAAAAAATTTTAAAAAAATCAATTTTAAGTACAAATAAATACTCAAAAGACTAAGCATTCATTGAAAATAGAAATAGAATGTCTCTCCCTATATTTCTATGGCATATCACTTCCATTTGTCGTATGTGACTTCTAAAGGCAGTTGCATTTTGCCAAATCATCCTGATTATTACCTCTAGTGCATCTGGTCCATTCTGTCTCATGTAGTCAAGGAGGGCAAAGAACCAATATTTTTATAAGTTTACCTTTAGAAAAGCACATCTTGGGTCTAAACATCCCAGTATTTTAAGATACACTTTAAACTCCTTATTCCAGCAATGAGCTATGAACAACATAGTTGCTGCTTCCCCTTCTTTTACGTGATGGTCCCTGCAGAGGTTGTCCTGTCATTTCTGCTTGCCGAACTCTGTTGCTCTTACCATACGACCTTGGAATGCATTTTCTGACTTATCAAGTGTACGTATTCCCGTCATCTCCCCTGTGTCTCTGCTCCCCATGTGCTTGAATATAATTTATGCTTTTTCTCCCACGCAACTGGGAAGCTTCAAACTGAGATGATGCCTTATTCATCTTTGTGTTCAGATTGCTTAGAATGCCGTTAACAAACCAGCCGGTATAATTTTATTGTGTAAATGAATGAGTTATTGTTTGATGTAAATTTTTCTCCTTTCAAAGCATTTTTAAATAGTCCAAAAAATTGATCTCAGGAATAATGTATGAATGCTGGCCCCACCCCCCCACGCACCCTGAGCTCACGAATGAGTCCAGCCATGCTGGCACATGCCTGTAATCCCAGCAAAGGCTGAAAATAAGAGGATCATTATGAATCTGAGCTGCATAGTAAAAACCAGTACCAAATACACAAATAAAAAAAAAAAAAGAAAGAAACAATGTGTGATATAATACAGAATAATTAAAGGAAAACAACAGGGATTGGTATATTTGCTACAGAGATTGGAAAAGAAATTCTCAATAAACTTGTACATTTTGTGGATAAAAAGCAAAATAAAATTTCATAACAGAATAATATGAGAATAACAACAGTTAATACATTCAATGATGTTATCTTTGAAATAGTTGTCCAGGGTATAAGATGTGGCCCTAAAAGTTTCCCCAGTGAATGTTAGCACAACCTTGTATTATTTTCATACCTTCACAGGGCTAAGTGGTAACCCCATAGGAAAGAAGAAACTATACTAAGAGCTGTGCTTTGTCCCACTTGACTCAGAGAAGCCCTGCTTGCTGTTCACTGAAAATTGACTGTAAACATTGTGATGTTTGGTGCCATAGGTCAGGGTCAAAGTAGAGAACGGAAGTGAAGCTTAACAGAGCTTAGCCAAAAAGGGATGGCTGGTGGTGCCTGCTGAGAAAGAGAGAAGGCCATTATTCCCTGAGCCCTTGCAGAACAGCACTCCTTGGTATAAAGGCTGAGAGAGATTAGAGAAGATAAGGTAAGGTCCGGAGGCAGGGAACTCTCAAAGCAGGTCGCCCTGTGGACTCGCGGCAGGTGTCCTAGAAATACAGACAAAATTGCAGAGAGGCTGAAGATGCTCTCCCACGTGGATGTACGTCACACAGTTAGATCCAGCTTTGCCACAGTAAACAGTGAAAGTCACATCACAAGAAGCTTTCTGGAATCTTTGATTTTAGCGATGACCGAGCAACAGAGGATAGGGTAAGAAGCTCATTACTTTCAAGAGACCACTAACATGCTCGGATGCATTAGCTTTGTCAAATTTATATGAGTCGTCAACATAACTGGAGACCATTACTGGCATGAAAACTCAGAGCTGTCCTATTCCACACAGGACCCCCGCAAGGTCACACGCCAGCACCATCCACATTATCCAGAGACATCACAGGTCCTTCCAACAGGTAGGTGCTCTCCTCAGTGCTACAAAACTGACCCTGTACATTTCAAAATTTATATTAACAAGGAGGTATGAAAGTGCAAACATTCAGTCATTCACGAGAGAAGCCAGTCAATTGAAAAAACAGCTATCATATTCAAAATTGTAGCCTGTCAATATTTCAGTTTTTTTCCTAGTCTCTCTCATTTAATACCATTTTTGTTTTCTTGTAAACCAACCATTTACTTGAGAGAGAGTAGGGCAGTAAGTAAAATTATATTAGAAGCAGCACACATCTAAAAGATCAGAATGACAGGCATTCTGAGCATAGTTTAGTGTCACACATTGCTATCCTTAGTGTAATAAACCTTTTGGAGGTTCCTAGGACTGTTGTCTAATTCATCCTGTGCATGGTGGTACTCCTGCCATGTTTCCTGTGTTTTCTGCTTGTAGTCACTTCATTGTTTAACCTTGCAATCCTTGATTTCCAAATTCCTGTGCAAAAATGTGTAACTGCTTTTATCACATCTATAGAGATTTATTAGAATATGAATGATTGATAGATAATATCAATTCCAAGTTAAGTCTAAGATGTTTGACACTAAGAAAGATAGTGATGTTAAGCTCACATACCTATACTATAGAGTAATGTGTCACTAAGCTTTTCTTCTGGAGGGTTAAGAATATAAGTTTACAGACCAAAAATTGGAAAAAAAGAAGGGCTACAAGGATAGCCAGTATTTTGGCCCTAGTCCTTCAAGGTCAGTGAGGACTCAGGACATAAGAGAACCTGTGCTATAGCATTCTATAACTCAGTGGTTTCCCAAATTTTCTGTTCAGGGAGTCTATAGGGCTACAGAGGAAAGGGATTGACAATGTATAGTGTGCCTAAGGAGAATCACCTAGAGAGAAAACATTCTCTCAGGTTTTCACAGCGAGCAAATTGGTCAAGCAATGGCCATAACTCATCCAGCTGGCTGACACTGACAACAGTTCTACAAGCACTGTACATGATTTCAAAGTAAGCCCTGAGGGGATTTGACTGACTTTGGGAGATTCGAAAGTTACATGTTTTGTGACACAGGTCTTGATTTAACTTGCCCATAACCACCCAGCAGAAAAGTTAAACCATGAGGCATAAAACATAAAGCTAGATTAGTATGCTGAGCTGTAAAAGGCTTAAATAAACAGCTTCCAAAATTGCCAGTTTTGCCAATAACCCACTGTGATTATGGAACATTAGATTATGTATACAACTCCTTTCTCTTAGTTCAATGAGAAGAAATTTTTTTTGTACCAATAATGATTAGAAAAAATTATCACATCTATATCCTGTGCTCTGTATAACTACTAGGAGGACAACAATATGCATTGTATCAATTATTGGGAATGTACCACTAATATATTTTGAAACTGTCACATTGTTATTTCTTATTAAATGCAATAAAAATGACAAAATAGAAAAAGCAGCTATCGTCAATCATTTGGGGAACTATTTACAAAAACTAAGCTGAGATGCAGTGGAGCTTACCTTTGAGTTTTAAATATCTTGGATAATCAGCATGGAAAAGATTAGATGAAATGGCACTCAGGGCTATTATTGGGATAGAAAGGCTGCTTGGTTCATTCCTAATTCTGGGTGTGGAGTCTTCTATAAATTTTTCATTTCAGAAGAAGACTTATTGGTGATAACATTTTACAACAGGTTGTGTTCCCGTTAGTTAATGACACTTCAAGAGACCTACGGTGCATTTTTAAGAATTAAACTTAGGAGCTACTTAATTTTAAGTTCCACTTAATGTCACTTAGAAGTTACCTCAAGACTTCACATACATTTGATCACTTCTAACAAGATTTTTATAAAGAAAAGTTTATTATTTCCATGATGTTATAGATGGTGAAACTGAGGCTCACAGAGATTTAGTCATTACAAAATCACTTCAATCTATGGCTAAAAAACTGCAATCCTGAATTAAATTGTAGGAGTACATTTTTTTAGCCTGTCTTCTACCCTTCCCCCTTTCTGACTGATTAATGTAATTGTGTGTGTGTGTGTGCGTATGTGTGTGTCTTTGTGAGTGTCTGTGTGTGGTAGTGGAGTCTGAATGTAAGACTTTTCTTTGTCTTTTTGAGGCAAAGTCTTGTTACGCAGTTCAGGCTGGTCTTGAGCTCACTTTGTAGCCCAGGTTGATCTCAAACTTACAATGATCTCCCTGCCCCAGCCTTCTGAGTGCTAGAATCACAGGTGTGCATCAACACACCCAAATTTGAATATAGAACTTTCACACTGAGTTATATATTCAGAACCTTTTTATTTTTAATTGTGACACAGAATATCACTAAGTCTCTAAATTTCCCAAGCTAGGCTTGAATTTGTGTTTCTCCTGCCGATGCTTCCCAAAGCACTGGCTTTATGTGAGCTCCTAACAAGTGTACCTTACTTCTAATTTTTTTAATACAAGAAATTATTTTTATATTTGCATTTTATTTTCAAAATATTTAACAGCTTGTGGAATTTGATATAGAATGCTGGCATCTGTTTTAAACCTTCTGTCATTAGTTTCATTTATAGAAAATCTGTGGCAAAGAACTTTTCATACCCTAGTGGCTATCTTTGGGTGTTGAAAGCACTAGTAATGTTTTTCTTTTGTGTTTCTTTTCAGATAATCTTTAATTAATATCTAATAATTCATGAAAGTATACTTTAAAAAAATCAAAGCAGCCTCATCCCAACAAGGCCTGTGCTGTCCTCATGGTTGACGGTGTTTTCATAAACTTTCAGAAGACCACACTTCTATCCATTCCAATGTGTTGTGCAGACTGGGAATCATCACCTTTCATTTGATAATCAATTATATCAGCTGAGATCTTGGAAGATCCCCTCACAATCCCAGAGAATATCCATGCCCCACCTGGTATGGGAGGCTTAAGTAGGAGCTTTAATAATAGGCATTCCTAAATGATTCTAGAATGTTCTAACAAATTCCAAGGGTTTATTTATTTTTCTCTTAGTTTTTATTGCAGTTAAAAAAATGATCGCAGGGGGTGGGGAAGCCTGTGTCGCCAAGGAACACCCAGGCATGCCACACCCTTCTGGGAGGTGATAGCTCTGCTCCACATGCTATAGACTGGCTGATGGACTTCAGGCTAATAACACATACAAAAATGCCAGAGTCTGGCTGGGGAGATAGCTCGGTGGTCTAAGTGCCTGCCTGACAAGTCTAAGGACCCAAGCTCAATCTCTGGTACCACATCTCATGCCAAAAGCAGATGTGATGGTGCCCACCTGTAATCCCAGTGCAAGGGGGGTGAGACAGGTGGATCACTATGAGTCTGAATTGCATAGTGAGATGCTGTTCCAAATAAATAAATGAAAGATCAAAATAAATGTTCAGTCTTCCTGCTGTCCTTGTAGAGAGCATCTGAAAATTGTGGTGCTAGCTTTATAAAGCCTGTATTTAAAATCCCTTTCAAATATGATATTCTAAATCTTATTATGTCCTTTAAACTACTCAATAATTATATTCCATATTATATCATATAATCCTATGAAAATGAATCACAGTGAGGTTTTATTTTTGAATACGTAAGCTTCACTTGACATTGAATACCTACTCTTTGGACCCATATCTTAGCCCTCTGCTCAGTATGGGGTCAGCATTAGCACCAGAATTAAATGAATCTTTTTTAAAACTGTGAGACAGGGCCAGCGAGATGGTTTAGTGATCTAAAGTGCTTTCTTAGGAAAGCTTAAGCAACCACAGGGACCACAGGTCGATCTCTGGTGCCACATGCTGTGCCAGCCCCACCCCGAGGGCAGATTGAGCCGGTCATAAAAATAATAACATAAAATGCAAATATAAAAACTAAAAAAAAAAAAAAAAACTGTGGGGCAGGGTCAGTGAGATAGTTCAGTGAACTATAAAGCCATTGCTTGGGCAACCTTTGGCAAGCTCAGGGACTGCAGTTCAATCCCCAGCTCCACATGCATCACCAGCTCCACCCTGAGGGCAGGCTGAGCCAGCCACTTAGTAAATAAATAAATAAATAAATAAACAAACAAACAAACAAAATAAAATCATGAGGTAGTCTTCCATGTTATATTGCAAATAGTTGTGCTTTTACCATGGGGTGAGTTACTAGTTACTGATACCTGATGAACTGCGTCCAGCTGTCTGTGCACACCCTCCTGAGCTACATACACACACAACAGTATGTTGATTGCCATAAACATTTCCGTTTTTTACTTTTTCTTTTAGGCATCTCACTGGAGGGCTGAGTTTCATGCCCTTCGATTTTCCTAATGCAGAGATGCAAAGCGAGCCCTCAGGGCCACGGTGGCAGAGAGATTTCACAGGATGTCTTAATTTTTCATACCTTTAACAAGTTTGCAGGCTTTCATTTAATGTTATAGGTATAGCAGGGGCTTTACAAGGGCAAGATGAAAGAATTATTTTTTGATGTGCTCAGTATAGGAAGTGCTACGTGGAGACAAAAAAAAAAAAAAAAAAAACAACAACAACAACAAAAAAAAACAAAACAACAACAAAAAAAAACATGGGCCTACTAGTGACTAAACCGCTATCCCTGTCTCAGTGTCAAGTAGAATTCACACTGTCTCATCAGCAGAGATGTTGAAGCCTACCTTGGCTGATATGTCTGTCATGAGTTTCCTCTGGCTGTCGGGTCACATTAACACTTCCCTCCATCTATTAATTTATAAGCTTTTAGGGGAACAAAGTAGTCATTAATGAGAAAAAAAATTGAGCCTATTCATTGAAAAACGACTAAGAAAATGCATAAAAAGTAATTGCTAGGAACATACAACAGATAATATTGCTAGCTCCAACAACAGTGTCACGGGGACTAATCACCTTTATAAAAGTATCTGTAGCAGATTTATTTCAGTAGCATAAACACAGGAAAGTTTCTTTGACTTCCAAGAAGATGAAATAATACATAGGTCATGAATACATAAGTTTTATTTCTATAACTGAAAGTATTTCAGCACTTCAAGAAGTATTTACGAGACAAATTACTGGAATAGTATGGAATTAAATTTGGTTTTATATGGCATCTTTCATAACCCAAGTATCTCAATAGCTTTGTGAAAGTACAGGAATGTGTGATGATGGGAAGCTAAAGAAGCCATTATGCGTTTAAGGGAAGATGATATAGGCCTGAATTCAGGGCAGTGTTTTATGCATTCAGGGAATAGGATGTCCTCCGGCTCATCCTTTACAAATTGGGTGGCATCTTTATGTTCTACTTTAGCTACAGCCAAGGACGTGTTTGAGGCTCCCACAGCTTCTTTAACTGCGTACGCACCTGTTCCTGAATTGCCAGATGGAACAGCATTATTCAATAAGCTTTGGCCGGAGAGTTTGAAATTCTCAAATCTCCAGCCCTATGTTGAGTGAGTCCATTCAGGATATCTAGCATAAAAATACCATTTAATGCCCCAAATCTAAATAAACTTGCTTTTAATTTCATAGAGAGATAACAGTGATTTGTTGAATTTTTTTATGCCAACATGGATAAGAAATACAAAAGATGGGTGGATCAGTGAATCTGGTGGTATTACCAGGAAAATAACACGCACAGCATTTTCAATAAGCCGTAGGAGAAAACAATACAAATACATGTGGTTGCCCTTTGTATTCTGTGCTACATAATTCTGTAACTGGAAAGTTTTGTTTGTGTCGCAAAGAAACCCGCTGGGGAATGGAAAGCTGACAGAGATCAGCATGAATCTGAAAAGTCTGTTTGCAGACTAGGAAAAAGTGCTAAAGGGAAAGAGCCGCATACTTGGTGGCAAAAGGTTAGAAATCAAACTTGTACACAAAAGAAACAACCTCCATTCTTTTTTAAAAACGTGTATTTGGTGCAGGGTCTCATTGTGCAGCTCAGACTTAGAGTGATCCTCTGGTTGTCAGCCTCGTCAGCACTGTATTTACAGGTGTGCACCACCATGCCCAGACTCATTGGCCAGCTCAGCACACCCAGGGTCAGGTCGAACCCTGGTGCCTGCACTTGCCTAAGCAGGCACTAGCTCACTGAGCTATCTCATCAGCCTCTTCCACCCTTTTCTTTTCTTTAACTGAGGTACAACTTTATTACCCATGGGAGGCTAACATTTGACTGCAAACACTGATGGCTGACCATTCCACGCCTTTCTTTTATTTTTCTTCTTGTCATCTTTATTTCATGAGCTTTCTCATTTTGAATTTAAACTTTTCTCTATTGATGTAATTGCTCCATTTATCAAAGCTTCCATAATCTTAATATTCATGCTGTGTCTTCATAGCAACAGCTTGTCCATCAGCTTTCAATGACAACTGAAATAACTCCTATTTATCACTAACTTGTAGTATTTCCTGCATTTTTTTATTTTTAAGAAATTCTCACTAGATTTCCTCACTTCCCTTTCTTTATAACTTATGATGACTGTGTCTATTTCATTAATTCTGGATTCAACATGTTTCTTATTTTATTCATCTTGTTGCCTTGTTACTTGAGGGAAAGAGTTAGATAACTATGTGTTCTCTCAATAGATTCTTTGAAAAGCTATTAGCATTGACTATTTTTATGTTTTCTCATCTCTTGAAATCCAGTCACTTTAGTTTTTTGAAATGTTCTTTCATTTATTAATGGTCATGAGTATTTATGAGTTATTCAAGGACGGACTTCTTTGTGGATTTTCTTCCACATGTCTTCCACTCTTACAATATAGATTGCTAAACTCGTAGTTAAAGAGAAAGTACCCAATAAGAAGCTTAAGAAATAAAATGAAGACAGCATTTGCAACCAAAATGTTCACCTTCAAGTTTTGCCTGTCACTTATTAATTATTTAAATTAAGTTATGAACAAATCCCAAATTTTTACTCCTTTCTCTATAGCATAAATTTCTAGTAAGATGGCACCACATACATCACCATTCTAAGGGGGCTATCTGAACTGGTGTGGTAGATATTGGTGCCTTTCTCATGCCAGCTTCCTGCCTTAAGACTCAAGCCCTTCTGTAACCAAGGCTTTCGATTGGTGTAGGACAAGTCCACCCCTACCCTAGCCCCAGATTGGAGGGCAGCTTGCTATGAAAATTCAAGTAGCCGGGCTGCTTGGCAATTACTTTAGAAATGGGCACAGATAGGTGTAAGAATTCAGCCAGAGATGTAAATATCCAATAATAATCTGGAGGGGCTCATTGAGGCTCGTCATGGAGGCCTAGAGATGTGATCCATTATTTTCTACTTCTTAGACTATTAAGACTAATTCCTATGCGAGCTTTTCAATGTTTCTTGCAGTTCCAGGGGAAGCTTGATATTCAATCTAAAATATCAGCAGTGCTAGCATTAGGAAGCCCTGCTCTAAGAGCCTCATGCAGTGCCTGGCCCATAACCTGTTCACTGACTTACCCCTAATGTTTTCAGTAAGGAGCATTTGAATGACTGAGAGACTAAAAAATGTGAAGGATTAGATGCAGGTGTGAAAGAATACCATTAAAGAAATTTTTAAAGATTCTTTCCAGATATCTTTCAGCCTAAGTTAAACTTAGGTGAAGATCTTTGGCTATCAGACTAGTGCATCTACCTGTGTTTTTTTTTTTTTTTTTTTTTGGTAATTTTTATGCTTCCCACACACAAAAAAATTCATAACACATTGTGTATTGCTCCTGTATCCTAAATTTATTTTAATATTTTATCCATATTCTGTGACTTAGAATCCCAAAGCTGTGCAACGTCAACCCATCCCACATCTATGTTTCACCCCAGATGAAAAAGCCCTGTGTGTAGCTGCTCAGAAGTATCAGCTGGCTCAGAATCTCAAATATATGGAGACACAGACATGCGCGAGTCTGAAACTTTACTAATTGTAGCACAGAAAAGTCCTTCTTTTATAAGCCTCTCAGATCTTATAAATCAGGACAGTTGTACATACTACGGCCACTTATGATTTCTAAGAATCTTCACATCTCTTCCTTATTTCTCTCTGTCTGTCTGTCTTTGTCTCTTTTTCTCTGCCTGTCTGTTTGTCTCTCTGTCTGTCTCTCTCTTTCTCTCTGTCTCTGTATCTCTGTTTGTGTCTCTCTGTATCTCTGTCTCAGTCTCTGTCTCTCTCAGTCTCTGTCTCTCTCTGTCTCTCTGTCTCTCTGTCTCTCTCTCTCTCTGTCTCTCTCTCTCTCATTGTTCCTGGGGTTCTTGCTTCATGAGGTTTCTCATGTCAACCCCTTCTCCAAGCCATTACTCCTTCTATCCTACCCTGAGCTCCCTTCTAAGTACACCTCATGTCTCTCTAGCATGAGATGTTGGGACTCAAAATACATTGTAAAGCATAGCACTTCCCCATGTTAAGTACTTTGAGCTAAAAGAAATTGGAAAATCTCAGAAGCAGGATCTGACTGACATCCCTACCGTCTCTTTCTTTCATCTGTCTCTGGGGAAGTAAAGCATAAAAGCCACCATTTCTCTTCCTTGGGAAAGTGGTAAAGCTAGAGTTCCTTACCCCCAAGGGAAGTCACGAGACTTAGAAAGGTCACTATCTCTGTTTCACCTTAGAGACTCACTGCAGAGGGGTCCTGCCTTACATCTTGGAGGAGGGAAATATACAGAGAGGCCCACAAGATTCTGGATAAGCCTGGGGCCTGGCACTCTTCAGTGGAGCACTCAACGGTCAGACTCTTTCTGTTTATCACATTTCAACATGGTTGTCCCTTCTTCCTCAAAGTTAAGCATAAAAATCATCTTGGGTTTGGGAGACCCCATTTCTGAAAACTCTGGAATCATGTAAAACTTCGATTAAATGACCTGGTTGTTTCTCTCTTGCTAATATGTTTTCGCTTATAGGAATGCCAACTGTGCTCCTAAGTGCTTTGCTGAGCCCTTCCGCCACCATGGTCCTGCCCTGGAGCCAGCCTTTGAAGTCATAGCCCTAAATAAACCTCTTATCCTTGAAGTTGCAGGTGTCAGGTATTGTGTCTCATCAATATGAACACTGATTAACACAACATCACCCATTTCTGGTCCTACATTGGCTTCCAGACTAATATGTATAATGTCGCCCTTCATTCCACCTCTTCCCTGAATAAGTGTTTCCAATGATAATGCATTGCCTACAAGGGAAATCTAACACCCGAAGAACCGAATCAGTTTCCTACTCTAATTTCCGGTGTTCGGTTTCAGATTAATTTCTCCGGTATGAACTGTGTCTCAAGGATAGGCCTACTTGTGTTAGAATTTTCGATCATGCATCACATGTTTATTGTCCCTACATAATCCCGTGTCTTCTGTCCTCCTAGGGAAAACAGAAATAAGAGAGACTTACTATTTAATAAATTTTCATGTTGCAAATTCAATAAGGGAACTAACATTTCATACAAATGTGGTTGGACCTGATTTTACATAAATTACTTTCCTGAAGTCTCACAGCAAATATGGGAAATGGGGCTTGTTATTACTCTTCACTCTATAAGAATTGTGATAAGGTTCAGAGAAGCTAGAGGGCTGCCGAAGAGCGCACAGTCACGCTTTGTGCTGGTGCCGTTGGACCTGGAGCTTGCAGGCATTCCCCTATGCCCCACGGATGCTCTGAGGAGCTCTTCTGTTCTTCCCAGAATCCCATGACTGTTGGCTGGCTGGAAGCAGGTCCAACTGTTCCAGTAAGGTATAGTTCAAAAAGTGCTCATTTATTGTCCTTTGTTCTCTTAGTACTTAACCTCCCATTAATTCCTACTCTGTGCACTCTTCCGTTATCACTATTCTCTTGTCTTAATACACTGTATGCTCACACCCTGCAAATTCTATAGCTGTGGGATTGCTTATATATTTAATCATTACCTCCACAGCGCTTGCCATGCTAGTTCTTCCCCTGAAGTCGGTTCTTCCTAACTACTTATTTTTCATCGTCTATTTGCCTTGCTCTGCCTTACACAGTTTCAATCAGATTAGATCCTTGCTGCTTAATTGTGATATAGTTTTAGCCATAAAGGAAGCCATCAGGATCTCTGAGTAGGGACTCTGTGTGAGCCTCTGGGAGATGGCTTCCGATTCCAGGGACTGGTGTTTTATGGTACACAGCAGGTATTCCCTTATTGGATGATTGAGGTAAGGGCTCTGACTTCCTCACTGTAACAAGGAACATAGCTTTGAAGGTCCTTCTCTGAATGTAAATCAAATATATCTTTAATACAGATTTTATGGAATCTAAAACTTAATTTGTTTTTTAACCTAGATAACTTTAACTTCTGTTTGTTGGCTCTTGTGCCCCAGTATCTCCAGGCTGCTCTCGGTCTCTATGTCTGACAAAGTTATGCCCCCTCAGCCACTTCGATCTTTCACACCATTCCTTAGAATTCCCCTATGATGTGCAAGATCAAACCAAGACTGCAAGGCTCAAGGGCTTTATCTTTACATTTGTTGCCTCATTGATTTATTTCCTTTGCTTTATGCATCTTCTTTCTTTAAGCAACAATTAGGCTTTCTCCTTTCATCTTTTTATTTTGGGAAATAGACCCACAACTTAAAGCAAACTTTTCTTCTTATAACCACTTTTATTTTAAAAAGATCAGCACTGAGAGTTTTCACTTCCCTAAATTTTTCTCTGATCTTTTTCTAAGGAAAAAGACATTCTCCTTCCAGATGCCAAGTCAGATTCCAAGTCAGTTTCTCAGGGGCTCCACAACACTAACACTGGTGTTGTCGCACACCTCTGTGTATTTCTTGTTGTCCATGATGAGGTTCGATGAAGTTTTGCACTTCTAAAAAAGCCACTTCCTCTGTTAATCCACTAGCTTCTTTGCTTTTAGGCATCAATGACGTGGAAGTGCCAAGCAGCAAGGTGCCACGGAGAAAAGCAGCAAGGTGCCACGGAGAAAAGCAGCAAGGTGCCACGGAGAAAAGCAGCAAGGTGCCACGGAGAAAAGCAGCAGGGTGCTTTGTGGCAACTGGAACGCAGAGCAGGAGGGACAGGCCTTGAGCTGACTGCCTTCATCCACCTGCTGCTGCTGACTTTTCCATCATGGCCCAAGCCTTTTCCATGGTACACCCCACATTCAAGTGAGTTTCCACCATCAGTTTGCTGTCCCTTTGCCAGTTATCGCTGGAAAGAAACACCTGTTTTCTGAGGTCCTCCTCAACCCACTTGAGTCAACACTCAAGATCACCATCACCTCCCCACCAGATAGAACTCAAAGATTTTCCACTGCCCAGGGATGGTAAAGCTGCTGATGTTCTAATGCTAACTTCTCATTTCTCCTTAATGACCATGTTATCGCTAGGCAGGCTTTTCTCCGTGGCAAGCTAAACTTTCTTACCTCTGTCCCATAACAGCTAGAGGACTTATTTTTATTACTTATTGTTTGACCCGTCAGTATACTTATTGCTAACCATGCACAGGGTTGGAATTGTAGCAGGTATTTAGTTCATTTATTACCTGAATAAATGAATGAGCAACACATGCATTTTATTTCAACTTAGGCTATATTTCCTAGGAACCATAACACACTAAAATGATTTATCTGTTGTTCAATACCAGCAGTTTTTCCAGACTGGGGGGATGTCACCTGCCCAAGCTCAGGTTTGGAGTCTCAGTTTTCTGGTGGCTGACTGACTGATACTTTCATCTCAGAAAGATCAAGGGCAGCAGAGCATGGATCAAGGCAAAGCAAGCAAGGTACCAATGAGGCTGGCAGAAAATGTAAGTTCTCCTGCAGCTCTAAAGTAAATATCACCCTCAATTTTGTAGTCTAAGCAACAGTCTCTATTTCTGGATAGCTACTTTCCTTCTTCTGCCACACTGTGTTTTCTCATTCACAAAATGAGGATTTAAATACAACTGCAACTACCTTCTAAAATTTCTTGTCCTATGACCCGAAACAATATGATAGACAGTGTATCTTCACAGCTGCGTTACTCTCTGTCCTCAAGCCTAGGGGCAGGATCTTGAGGTAATGAGTGCAAGATGGGACTGGGCAATGCAGCCAGCAGGGAGGCATTTGAACTCGGGAGGAACAAGTGAAAGACACTGTTGATAACCAAGAGACTTTAAGCCATTCCTTGTAAGTGAAGGTGGGAAAGAAGAATGCCAAAAACAAATTCTGTTTTGCTACTTCAAACTTTACTTAAGTATTTATACTGACAGGGAAATCTAATATTGGGCTTATAATTTTTGGCTTAATTCAAGTTACAAACATTAAAACTTTATCCCACACCATTGCCAAGAGAATTTGTGTTGGAGGCTAAGCAGCATGTGGACCTGCAGGTGATGTATCTTGTCTTCTCTTGGATGATGCACTGTATACTCAGGATTTGTCATGTTTATGATTTGCAAAACTGCTGCTGTGTTTTCTGGATTCAATTGGGTATTCATCCAATGTCAGTGGTAAATTTCTTAATGTAGAATCAACATAAATGTCCATCGATTTTTCCAAAAAGGAGAGCCCTTCCAAATCTTTGACTAAATTAACAAAATTCTCATGAAAACTTTTGCTAATCAATCATGTCACAAAAAGTTTTTGAGATAAAAATCATGCGTTAATCTAATGCATGCTTTTAAAAATAAGACAGATCACTTCCAAATGATTGTCTTTAAGATTTGCATAATTAGCTAACCTAAATTAACATCCTGGGCTTGGTCATGATTGCCAAATTTGAAGGTCTTACTTACACTTTTGTTGTAGAAGTTGGAACTAATTTACTCTCTTTATGAAGCTTGAATACATAATCAGCTTCTAATTTGAATAAGCAAACCGGTCTAACAAAAATTTTGCAAATTACTCTAATAAGTTCTCTTGGTATTTCCCACAGAAGGCTGAACACATGTTGACAGAAGGACATGCTGTTTGTTCTTGTCTAATCTTTCCATCTGACTTCCACAAATGTCACCCATGAGCCTGAGACTCATGTCCAATGTCAAATATCCGTAAGAGGGCCCTGGGAAGAGACAATCTCCATGAAAGACTGATGGTGGAAGATAGGTTTGGAGCCTAAAAAGTTATTGCAGGAGAGGCACACAAAGCTGAGGGGAGCCCTGAAAGAAGGAGAG
>PVKN010022434.1:0-15147 GCA_004027915.1 Capromys pilorides
AATCTACAGCACACCATCTTCCCTCCAGTTCTCCTCTACACTGTTGGCAACAACCCTTAGGTTAGCCTTCTGCACCCAAAACCACACGGATTCATTCAGTTCAGCTGAGTGCTTCAAGTTGACCATTCGTCAGCCACTTATGGCAGCCTTGTTTGGGCCTCTTGGAAGAAAAATGGATTAAGCAGACTTATAGCTGACTTGCTCTTAGGAGACAGGTCCTGGTCAGAAGAGGAAGGACTCTGGGGGCTTGTCCTGAAAGGGTATGTCTCCGTTCCTGGCTCTTCTCCTTACTCGCTGCTCTGCTTCCTGTCTCCCGTGTGATGAGCAGCCTAGTGTCTGCATGAGGTGTCACCAAGAACGAAGGATAGAGCAAGCTATGACCATTCGCTCAGGTGACATGCAGTGCTGCATCCTGGGCTGACACCAATGATAGTGGCTGACATTTTCCACACTCTTCCCTAGGCTTGCAGGGGGTATTTCCAGACACTAAAATACAAAGTGACTGACCCCTGTGCACAGGGTCTGTGTGAAAGAAAGTCAAGGTTCAACTCCTTTTTTTTTTTTTTTTTGCTGTGGTACCGGGGATTGAACTCAGGACCCTGCACTTGCCAGGCAAGCACTTGTTGTACTGAGCTATCTCCCTGGCCCTAAACTCCTAATCCTTATATAACTAAGGTCCTGAGGTCCTGGCATTTCTGTCGTCCTTGCCCTTGCATCACCCCACACTCTCAGAAGATCTCCCCTCCACATATTCATCATCTTGCTGCTTTCATTCTGAATCCTCAAATCTACCTTGTTCAGGAAAATCATCCTCAAGGAATAATCCAATATCCGATCCTATTTTTCAATAACAAAAGACTCCTAGGTAAGAGAGAACTGATCTATTTCTAAAATGTAGTTCATAATCTTGGCTATCACAGGCCCTTGCAATTCATGTAAGACTCTTTTTCATTAAAATGTTCAAATAGCCTTGAAGGGATATGAGGCCATGGCGGACTGTGAACCTGACCCCTCCCACCTCTCTCTCCCCTGCTGCCCACACACTCTGCTGCACAGGCCTTAAATCATCCCCACACACCCTGCTCTTGTACCTGCCAACATCATCCACTGCCTAAATGCAGCCAGCAGCTGTTTATTTACAATTAGATCTGCCAGCTGGAAAGCAAACATTCGACATTACCGAATCAATCAATGTTGCAGGGAAAGAAAAAACAGGTACAGCACGAAATGGAGGACAGGAACATTACATTATATCGCAGCTGTCCTTGTCCAATGCCATTAGATATTCTCAGCAGAGGAATTAATAATCAGCAGACTTCTAGTTGCAGATTTGATGTATAAGAAACACAGTCCACTAGAGGTAGAGATTTGGGTTTGAGGAGTCCATAGCATTCACCTGATGGCATGAGCAATTCTACCCAAGAAAACGGCTTCCTAAAATGGAATCATGTTCTATCTAGCCCACACTATATTTATCAATCTTATCCTCTCTAGTTAGTGAATTCAAGTAGTGATCAGAGTTGAAATACATACATGGATATGCAAAATAATACCCCACCAAGTGTGTGGAGAGGGGTGCTGGTGACTGTGAAGGGGTACACTCTCATTTTGAAAGTCTTAAGTAATGATTAGCTCCTCTTCCTAAAGTGAAACCACTGTGCTTGGTGACAATAGAGGGACAACTGCTGCAACTTCTAACACTGTACTGGCAAAGTCCAGCCCAGCCTGCTGCAGACCTCTTTTGCCTCCATTACAGCATGCACAAGCACGCAGAAGAAATGCAAGAAAACTTGGAGAGCTTACAGAAGCAGGAAAAGATAGAGAAGGGCTTTGGAAGAAAAAAGGACTGTTAGGCAAGTAGTGGGGTTAGATATTAGTAGTTCCAAAGCCCACATCAGAAGCTTCCCATTTATCTATCCAGGTTGTGTTTTCAACTGCAGGCTCACACTGTCCATTTCACTGACACCTATCTTAACCACAGAAGCAGTAATCTGCTTTTATACTGCCTGGTTCACCGAGCAATCCAAAATCAGATACTGAGTTTCCTGGAATGCATGTTAAATCATATGCAAATGCTGGGAGCTCATTGGGTTGGTCACACATACAGGAGAGCTCAGGGATGCGCACACTGAGGAAAGGTAAGCAGATCATGCCAGGCCTCTACAGACAAGAGAGGACAGGGTCTCAGAGCGGTGTGAGGCCAGTCCACCTTGACAGCATCACCACAGCCTCTATCCTAGACTCTGTGCAAAGCACAGGCTGTCATTTGTCCCATTCCTAGGCCCAGATAGGAACTGTGGTCTTGGAGGTGAAGCCGTCTCTTCTCTCAGTGGCTGTCCAGCTACAAGTAAACTTCGTGTCCCCCTCTCAGGGTCAGCATGCACAGCTGGTCTCACTCCTGCTGCCCTGTACCTTGGCTATATAAGGGCTCCAAGTGGCCTTTCCGCTACTCAAACAGCAAAGGTCAGAAGAAATCTGCTCAGCATGAGCTGTGGAAAACTCAAGTCAACAACTTCTGACAATGCCAGTTGTGCTGATAAGCCACTACTATTATGGTCTGTTGGACTATACTGGGTTATGTTGCTGAATACAAGTACCTACAACATTTGGACTGGCATCAAGTATCCTTTAAAGACTTCTCCAAATATAGCATCTCTAAAAGCAATGGAAACACCTACCTCTGGTAAAACAAAAATGCGAATATAAATGAAGGACTAGACTATATATATATATATATATATATATATATATATATATATATATACAATACAGCTTCTTTCTCTTAGCTCAGTGAGATTGTACTAATATTGTTTAGACATAATATCATGTCTTCACTTTGTATGCTGAGTAACTACTAGGAAGACAATGATATGCAATGTATTAATTATCATAACTGTCCTACTAACCTGTTTTGAAACTGTCTCATTCCTATTTCTTTCTCATTAAAATTAATTTAAAAAAATTAAAAAGGAAGAAAGAAATCTGCTCAGTGTTAGTGACTTTGCTCGAGCCAGCACGCCTACCTGTATGGACGGAGAGTGAGCCACACATCCTCACAGCCACTTCGGAAGTGACACCTCAGCGTAAGTGCCACTCACGCCCACACTGTGCTTAGGTTAGTGCATAAAACACTCGCCATTGTGCTCTTAGCTTTCGTACTTTCTTTATGTAGAATATCATAATCATAGATCCAAAGAAAGGTAGTGATACCAGCAGCAAAGCTAAGGGAAACTGCAAACCAGGATAGAGTTAAGGAAGGAAATCATTGTGAAATGTGATAAAGTTCGGGAAAAATGAGTACGTAAGTGCAATTTTTGAACTCAGAACCAATTATTTGGTTTCCCATTATTTCTTGTGGGAAAAATATATTCAGTTCTAGAACTTTTTGGTGTTCAAACATTAATTTAGAGCAAATTGAGCTCCACAGCTCAAGCATCCATGTATTTTATTCTGTACCTGGAAAAATCTGTCTTCTCACTTGTACTCATTCCTGTCTCCCATGACATCAAAACAACATCATTATACTGAGTCTGATTATTTGTTTGACTGCAACACAGATGAGTTCTCACCTTTGGAAAGTGAGGTAATACACCAAATGGAAAGGTGACACGAGCACCCAGGTACAGGCAGGATGAAAACTGGAGCTGGGGATATGAGGACGGTCTCTCCAGATCACCAAAGTCATAGGTCAAATCCAACCACTTTGCAGCCCTGTGACACTCTGCTTGGAACTCACATCCAAGGTTGGGCTACGCGTCTGCCGTTGGAAAGGGGAGGCTGGTGCCTCTGCCTAGATTGCCATGGAGGCTGTGTGAAGAAAGAAGTTCTCAAAGGCCAGCAGCGGGAGAAGGTAGCCTGGTGCTAGATCGTGTTGCCGGTGATGGCCTAACAGTCAGACACAGTCTGCATAGGATGCAATGGGAAGAAGGCCTAGGAAAGCGTGCTGGGCTCTGAGAGGTACAAACACAGCCAGCTGCTTTCCGTGTTGTGGCTAACCACAACTCCCTAGCACCTGCACTTGGTGTATTTTATTGTTTTACTGGAACAGAAATTGTGTGCATTTCACCTTGTAATTTTTTTTTTTTTTTTTTTTTTTTTTTTTTTTTTTTTTTTTTTTTTTTTTTTTTTTTTTTTTTTTTTTTTTTTTTTTGGCAGTACTGCAGATCAAACCTGCGACCTTGTACTTGCCAGGCAGGTGCTTATACAACTGAGCTATATTCCCAGCCCTCTTCTTTATTTTTTAAAGAAAATACAAAGAGATTTAAAAAAAATAGAAATGATACAGAATTTCACTAAACAAAGTAGAAATTCAACAACGGTTGTTGTATTATTTTTGAATTAGTTGTTTAGATTACCAGATATAAACATGCAAAAGTGATTTTTAAAAAAGTTATAAGAAATTAAAGAGGAGAAAAAAAATTAGGCATTAACTGTTCCTTTCAATAGACCAACAAAAATCAGCAGTACAATTATCTAAGCTATTCTGTTTGTATACATAAATATATCTTTGTCCCTTGTTTCTTTTGTTCTATTCCTCATCCAGTTTTTCTTTTCTTTTCTTTTTTATATTTAGGACAGGGTCTCACTACACAGATTGGGCTTAGTGATCTTCCTGTTTTCAGCTTCCCAAGGGCTGAGATTTCAGGCACATGCCACCACACCCAGTCTCAATCACCATCTCAGCAGCCGTGGCACTCTGTCTAAACAGGGCTATCTGGCCAGCCATTTTTTTTTTTTTTTTTTTTCTTGTTAAAACTTAAGATTTTTGTTTTGTTCTGTTTTGTTGTTTTGTTGACACTGACCAGGCTTCATTTCCTGTTGTAGTTTGAATCCGAGATCTCCACATTCCTATGGAGGCGGAGGTAGGATGAGAGCCTTTGAAGATGACTAGATCCAGAGGGAGATCTCAGGATGGGATTAGCACGCTCTCAAGAGCGGTCCAGGGAGCTGGTTTGCCTCTTCCACCAAGAGCGGACACAGTGAAAAGTCTGCAGTTGGCAACCAGAAGAGAGCCCTCCCGAGCCCCACCCAAAATGGACTCAAACAAATCTCAACTCTTGCTCTCCAAGCAGTTCTGATTCATTGTGTTTACCACAAAGAAAGAGGAAGATAACACGGCTGCGACAGGAAAGGTCTCCAAAATAAGACATTTCCAACCACGTCAGCTGCCCAGTATAGCTTTCTGAAATAATAGAAATGTTTCTGTGTCTAGGCACTGGTCACATAGAACAAACGCCACTAGGAAAGTGAGCTCTGTTCCATTTCAGTGAGGTTTATATTTAAATGAAGTGGTCAAATATGGACAGTAGTTACCATATCGGACAGTGCAGAAGATACAAAATATACATGAAATTCCTTGCCCCATTTATTTGGAATCTGTATGGCTTCCAAGTTCTCATGTATACTATGCACAGTATTGAGACTCACAAATATTTTTCTGAGAAGGTTATCAACATCTCTGCTCAAACTGAAAAAAAATGTGACTGGTAAAAGGTCTTGTGCTAAAAGACTTGCACCAGGTCACTCCTAACCCAACCTGTCCCCAAGAAAATGCACAAGTCCAGAGAGTCCCAAGCACAGCACTGGCCTGCATAGGCACGTGACCTCGGGTAATGCCTGTTCTTTGTTTCTTGACAAGGTAGGGGACAGGCTAGATGCTCTTGGGTCTCTTCCAACTCTAATGTCACCATCTTTATTTTCTTTCATTAAAATCTAGAAGGTATAAGGCTTGCACTGCAAACACTAAGGGTTACAAAGTCAGGCTGCAAATAAATAACCTTGCCAGGTGGGGCCTGCAGCAAGGCGGAGCGCACGGGGCACAGTGCGCTGGCCGTACAGCTGGGAGTGGTGATGCGTGTGATCTGTAAAACAACATCAGCATTATTTTGTTCTTTAAAAAAACAAAAAAGGTTGTTGGGCCAGCCAGATAGCTCAGCTTATTAAAGTGCCTGCTCAGGCAGCCGCAGAGACAGGAATTCCATCCCTAGGGTACAGTGTCAGCTCCGCCCAGAAGGTGCACTGAAACAGTGATTGGGACTGGGTGTGGTGGTACACACCTGTAATTCCAGCGCTTGGGAGAATCACTACTAGTCCAATCTGTATAGTGAGATCCTCTAGACCCTGCACTAAGTACATTCAAAAAAAAAAAAAAAAATGTTGTTATCTAAAGATATTTTTAAGAAAAGCTCTACAAAATCTGAGCAAAACTTACCTGTGGGCAGCATGTGTCAGATCACTTCCGGTAGATTATAGTAAAATTCTGCAGTATTCAAACTCTGCCCCTTAAAGTGACTTTCCCCACCCTCACCCCCATGGGCACATGCGGCTTTCAGACAATCTCTACAGGACCACATTGTCCTCAGGTTCAACTGGTTTCCCTACACTTCTGAGCTCCAAACATAATTCACATCAAAATGCCAACTGCTAGATCAAACCACGACATCACCATCCGCAGTGATTGTAAGAGTGGCTGAAACAGAGAAAAGTCGTCATGCCAAAGACAAAAGATACCTCATCTTTCATTTATCAGTTATAATGCTATGAAAGGAAATTCAAGTATAAATGGATTAAAGGTTTCTCTCGTTCCTTAAAATTTCTACTTTGTTGGAGAATCAACTTAGTTTCAGACATAAAAGCGAAGGAATTACGACTAAAACTTCTTTCACTGAAGCATTATTACTGACCTAGTCTGAAAATCTTACTGCAGTAAGACAGTATTACCACCAGGTGGCAGCATAGTATCATTTAAAAAGCTCAGATTTTTTGAACTTCAGAGATCTCTTTTTAAAAAATGCTTTATCCAATCAATACACACGCTTTCTAGACTTTTCTTAGCTAATATTTTTATGGTTTTCAATTGTATGAAATTTATTTTAATTTTTATCTTAAGACATTCACCTTGAAATATGCCACAATGTTTAAAATGTTTAGAATTACCAATAATAAGAGCTGCAATCAAATGGAATAAAATTAAATGGAGTAAAGCTAGTTTTAATGCATTTGTTTATGGAATCTTTAATGATTATTACCATTTTTTGTTATGGACTCCTGAGAATGGCAAATACTGCATTTTACAAGAGCAACCATAGAGGGTACGATTCAAGCAGCGCTGTACTAAGGAGACCACCTAGATAATAAACAATGGATCATTTTTTAAGTACAGAAGTCCATGGAGTCTGCACTAGCCCCTTTCCAACACTGGGACAAAACAGCTGACTCCCACAGCTTGCAGGAGGGGCTCGTGATGGCTCAGCTGCAGAGGTTTAATCCGCAACCGGCCAACTTCAAGCAGCAACGCGTGGTAAGAGGTGTGCTGAGGGCAGGCGCCGCGGCCAGGACTGAGAGTGAAGGGCAGAGCGAGGGCGAGAATAGAGCCTCCCAGGTCACCCGCAGGGACCCACCCATTCCAACTGAGCCCACACCCCTGCGGTTGGCTCTGAGTTCATCGGGGACACAGCACCCGACACCCAGGCACCTTCCCAAATCCTCACCTCTCAACGTGTAGGACATTGGGGGAAACTTGAAGTTCTAAACCCTAGCAAGTTCCTCCCCAGCACTGCAAGGCCCCTCTTAACACAACCACCATGGCAATGAACTTTCTACGAATCCTGGGGAACACATTCAGAGCACAGCATTTTGCCCCAGACATGCAAAATTCATGTTTTTCTCACACAGAGAAACACATTCATTTTATCCCAATAGTCCTAAAGTCTTAGTTCATTTAAGCATCAACTCAAAACCTAAATTTCAGAGTCTTATCTAATTATTATGTATCAGATATGGATGAAGCTTCAGGTATGATTTGTCAAGTGGCAAATTCCCTTCCAGTTATGAACCTGCAAGATCAATCGACTATGTTCCTAAAATGAGGGGGGGAGGGGCAACAGCATCCCATTTCCCAAGGAAGGACTACCCAAAGAAAAGAAAGGGTGAAAGACCCAGGTGAGCCAAAACCCAATGGCAAGCACTAGTTCTTGAAGCTTAAGGATCATCTAATGTGGCTCAGTATCTGCCCTCTGGATGCGCCGCCCCAGGGGTGGAGAGCTGGGCCCCATGTCCCTGGCAGCTCACCTCCCCCAGGGCTGCCTTGGCACAGCCGTGCACAGCAGCCCTCTCGGGCTGGTGCCACAGTTTGGCCCTGCAGATGTGCCTGCCACGGCTCTGTGAGGTGGCCCCACCCAAGCCAGCAGGCCTGTGCCTGAGCCAGGACTTCTGTGGGGCAACCTTTGAGGTCTGACTGGCAGTGGCCATACCCACACTGCTCCTGTGCTCTGAGCACCTGCCAGGGTGCCCCTTGCAGATGCTGCCATGGTTCCCCACTTGCACCTTCCAGAAAAGTGGCCCAAGCTATGCCAGGCCCGCCTGAGCTGTACCTGGGGCAGCCATGGAGTATAGCACCAGAGCAGGTGGGGCCAAGCTGGAATATGCACTGTGAACCACAAATTTCCACAGGTGGCGTAAGTCCCCCTTAGAAGCACCTATGCCCTTAAAACCCACATGCTGGGCCTGTGATGACCACAGACACCTCACATTTCTGAGGTGCCTCTGGGGTCATTCTCCCATTAGCCCTAATGAATATCACCTGGTTTCCTGCTCGCTGTAATAACTCCTTAACAAGTAGGTGGCCAGGGCTTGAATACACTCCCCTAAACACAGTTTTCTTATTCTTTTACATGGTCAGCTTGAGAATTTTCAAAATCTAAGTTCTGCTTCCACTTTGATTACCAATTTCATCTTTAATTCATCTCCTACACTTTACAATAGGAGAAGCCAGCCATCATCTCAAGAACTTTGCTTAGAGATTTCTTCTAAATGTCCTTGTCCATTGCCCTTAAATTCTCCTTATCATAGAGTACTAGGCCATGACAATCCTGCAATGTTCTTTTCCACTTTGTAACAAGGATTGCATTCCTCAGGTTTCCCAGTCATGGATTCTTTATTTCTAAAGCTATCTTCAGAAAGGTTCTACTGTCCATATTTCTGTCAGCATCCATCGTGAGCACCCGGGTGATCTCCAGGGAGTTCAAAAGCTACACAACGGTTTTCTACTCTCCTCTTCTTCCATCACCCTTAGTGGTCCATCCATACCAATGGAGGATTTTCCCAGCATGCACTTCAAAACCATCCACTCTTTCTTTATCCCTGCCCAGCGTCACTTTCACAGTTTAAGTGTTGTTTACAGCAACACCCCACTTCTGGGTGCCATTTCTGCTTTCACTTCTGTTACAGAAACAAAAAGCAGTAAAAACTTGGCTTGCTGGCATAATTCATTCTAGAACCATGCTGGTAGTCTAGAGAACTCAGACATCAAAGTAAATTTTCACACAATAAGTAGTAGAAACTCAGATGATTCATTCCACAATCCAAAAACAGTTGTATAAATCTAATTACAAATAATCCAAAATAATAAAGAAATGGAAAAATTTAAAAAAAAAAAAACCTAACCTAACCTGCCCTTACTTTTGAAAACCTTTGTGTCTGGTTTAAGAGTCCAAAGAAGGGAGGGGCGCTATGTGGGATGACTACCACTGTCACCAGTGAAGTCTCTGCTGTGGTCTAAGGGGATCTCTTTCCTTTCATGCAGCTTTAATAGAGAAGCTATTCAAAGACACTTGTGTAGGACTCTGTTGGTCTCTCAGTGTACCCCAGAAAGAAATAAGGTGACAGGAATAAGGAAAAGACAGACAAGAAGACAAGAGCTGGGTCAAGTGTCGGCCAGTGCCTAATAGGCAAATGACCCCAACGACAACAGTAGGAATGTTTATTTATATTTCTGCAAAGTTAGCGTCACGTGATTGAGAGCTGACATTACCCAGGAATATTTAAGGGGTTGGGGAGATAGCTCCGTGGCACAAGTGCCTGCCTGGCAAGTGCAAGGTCATGAGTTTGAATCCCGGTCCTGCAAAAAAAAAAAAAAAAAAGCTGGCATGGAAATCCATTTCCCTTCTGTTTGTTTTTTGCAGCTGACTGCTGGAGCCCAGGGCTTCCCACATGCCAGGCAAGCGCTTTCCCTGAGCTCAGCCCAGCCCCTGGCAGCAAACTGCTGGCAGTTTTGTAATAGCTGCTTTCATGTCTGATTCCAACAGTTAGAAGTGCAGAAATGATAAAGTCAATTCTCTGGGAAGCCTAGCGGAGGCTCAATGATGTTTTAATTGTAAAAACAACAGCCTTATCTTCTTTTGCTTTCTTTCCATTTAATGAGGTGCAAAGAGTCATCCCACCGCGGGGGCACCTACCTGCCTCATGCAGCGACGCTGCACGCGCTCCTCACTCCTGAGCGCAGAGGCCTTGCGTCACCTGTGTCCAGGGTGCCGAGGCGGGCGCCGCCTCTGAGAGCACAGCGCAGGGACCGGACACGCGTGGGCAGCCAAGCCACAGCGGCGTGGGCGCGCTCCTCTGCCGGCCGAGCGGCTACGTAGCAAGCTTAGTTATTCATTTGTTTTATTCTGTGCTGTTTTGCTTCCTCTAAACGAGACCTAGAGGGCATCTACAGAGCACGTAACGGCAAGACCGCGTCCGGAGAAGCCCGAGCTTGCGGGGATTGGGCGGGAGTGCAGAAACCACGGCAAGCGGTGGGAAGCACGACTCGGCAACGTTCTTAAAAGCACAAAATCCTGCTTGTAGAAATTATCCCACTTGTTTATGTATTTGGCACCGGGTCTCACTACGCAACACATACTCATAGCAATCCCCCTGTTTCAGCCTCCTCAGCGCTGGGATTACAGGCGTGGTGGCCAGGTTTCAGTGGCCCCGGGCAGGACCAGCGCGTCATGCGGTATATGGGTTCGAACGGGGGAGGTCTTCAGTTTGCCAGGCAAGCCCTTAGACAACTGAGCTATCTCCACAGCCCAATGATCCTTGTGGTTTTTTGTTTGTTTGTTTGTTTGTTTTTGTTTTTGTTTTGTATTTAGTACAAGGTCTCACTACACAGATTGGACTCATAGTGATTCTCCTTTTTCAGCCTCCTAAGCGCTGGAATTACAGGAGTGCACCGCCATGCCCAGTCTCAATTGCGATCTCAGCACGCCCTGGGGTTGGGCCGCCTCGCACCCCTTGGATCGAACACCAGCCGCAGAGCTTGGCCTAAGCAGACACTTTAGCCAATGATCCTACTTTTAAAGAAATAATCATGAGTCTGTCAGTGATGGCGCTGAAAGAATATTCATTACAGTGTTGTTTATAATTCTGAAAAATTAGAAATTACTGAGCATTTTCAATATAATTCCACGGTTTAAGTCAGTTGCTGGGGCATCTATTACAAGATATAGCATGCAGCCATTTGCGTGGTGTAGTACAAATATAGTATTGAAATATTTGATGTATTAGGTGGGAAAGTGAATGGGTCTATTTTGACAAATGTATTCTGGAGTGATAGATACCAAATGGTTAATAGAGATGCTTCTGTATTATAGAATTATGGCCAATTTTATATTTTTTCCTTTTCTTCTTTAGATTCTTACTCTGCTCATCTGTATTCTTCTACAGTAAGTTCATAGTGCTATGTAATAAAGAAAAATCAGATTAGACGCAGAGTGCTGAGGATCTGTGCTCATTAAGGTAAGAGAACAAGACAGACTGGGGGTTTAGAAAGCCAGAAAGGTTCAGACGGTCTAAGCAAATATCGACAATAAAACTGAAGCCGAGACAACAATTATTGTGAGCAAGGAGGCCCCGAAGTAAAGGTCAGTTCCAGGAGAGAACAATCAGGCCTTAGTGGACTGACTAAGTCATGTCAGGGACTTACAATATTTCCAGAAAACATAGGAGGGAGGTGGTAACTAACATGAACACCTGCCCAGCTCTCAGCTGTCATATTTTTTTCCCTCCTACAACACTGACCAGGAAAGAGAGTGCAGTGCTAGGGATTGGTTCCCAGGTTTGGACACACCAGGCAAGTGCTTTACCAGAGCTACGTCCAGCCCCACTCTGGTGCTGCCTTCTGGCATACAGAAGTCTTTAAATAAAGCTGATGCTAAGTCCAAATCTTGGAAGCTCTACAAATACTTGTTCCTGAAGTCTAGATCCCACTGGAAGGATTTTTTTTATTGTCAAATACATATTCCTGCTCTAGTCCAGAGAAAATTCAGTTCATTGCTAGATAAGATTAGTAGCAGCGGTGATTTCTTTACAAGACTTCTGTTTTATGTGAGACTAGCAGAACTTGTTCCTATGTGAGCCTGAGCACATTTAATTCAGCTTTAGCATCTTAAATCTTAGAATAGGTCTTTTTGGATTTGCAGGCTTCCAGGGATAGCTTTCTATAATCCAGGTTTCCAGGCTCAAGCTAAAATGAGCCAAGAGTCCATCCCCAAAGCACAAGTATGCAGGGATGATCCATCAATCCCCTTGACAAAATCCTTTCCTTTAAAAAGTCTTGAATTCCTCACTTTCATGCCTGACTGTCCACCCTATATGTAACATTAGCTGTGACCATAAACTCAGAGATACAGGTACAGTAGTTTGACCTGTACTATGAGCTCCTATTTTGTTTTAAGATCACAGACACCCAATATCAGTGAATTTGCAGCCCTTTCATCTCGGTGGATGGGTCTTGTGATGCTCAAGCTTCCATGCAGGTGTTTTGGGCTGTCCCAGGAGCTAGGAGGACCCGGTGTCTGTGTGCTCATCATATGTGACATGGGAACCCTGGCCACATGAGCCTAATCCAGGAGAGTTGCTCGATCAACTCTCTGTAGTTCTTCCCTCAGTGGTAAGTGACCTCTCTATACCTGGAGAATTCAGTGAGTGAGATAGCCTCCACATTAGAAAGAAAACGAATTAAAGAAAAAAAATCACTCTATGGATTGTACAAGTGAGTTCTATTATTTTCCTTATCCAGGCACCTTCCTAGGTCTTTGTAAAAAAGGTACGTATAGCTTTTCTTGTCCAGCTTTCTTAAATGGCTACTTTTTCGTTTACTTTTTAGTAACCCTAAATTACTCTAGGGTATAATTAATTTATAAGAACAAGAACTTACCAGTCATCAATCTTTAAGTCACGGCGGTAAGTATGCTGTTCCCCACATGACTGCCCATCTCAAGTTTAACACTATCTATACCCTCTGGGATATTTTTTGCCTCCATTTTCCAGTGAGCCACACTGCAGTAGGCGCATGATAACTATAGCAGATCTTACACTTTCTTCATGATGGTGGCACGGGTAAGTGAGCTACCCAAGTCCTGCGCTGCTGATGCCAGGTTGCGTATCGTCTTTTACAATTATTAACAGGATACCCTGTGTAGGCGATTTGTGTTCTTGATGCTTTCATTTCCTCATGCACAGGGTGGAGTAATAATACCTGCCACACAGCTTATTTAAAAAGATTAAGTGATATCATATATATAAGACACATAGAAAAGTCAGTGGTGCAGATACACACCATTTTTCAAATATCTGCAATATCAAATCTCACGTCAGACCATTCAGAAATGAATCACATTTTTCATACTACTCTCCAAGAATACTATACTTTGATAGTTTCTTTCACTTGTTTGTTTGTTCGTTTTATTTGTTTGACTAGTGACTGGCACTAAATGACTCATGGTTAGGCTGACAAATGCTGTGAAAGCAAAAATAGGAGAAGTATGAAGCTTCATAGTTAATCAAAATAACAGTCTGCCTCAGGTTGCTTATTGCTATATCAACCAAACTTTATTTCTATATATCAATAAAGCTTGATAGAAGAAAACCTCCCACAAATACACATCCTCACTAGATGGGAATGTTTTCCCCAAAACAGAATCTAAGTGAATATAAGAAGACCTGCATAGAGCAAAAGTCAAAATATTGTCCACATGCTCATGAACCAGCATACCTCCAGAGGACAGTCCTGTTATTTTGTGAATAGTTTACGTGGCACGTGATGACAACTTATGCTTTGCTGAAGACCCAGAGCAAGTGTAATCAAGATATGTTCCTTTGATGTTGTAGATACTCTAAATTTGCAAGGTACATGGGGTGTGTGTGTGTGTATGTGTGTGTGTGTGTGTGTGTGTGTGTGTAATCCCCTGTGAAGAAACCAAGCATGTACTCCTTAGCCAGGTAACTGTGTTGTGTTAGTTTGCAATTCTTCCAAAGATAAGCTTCCTTGTTGTGAAGAATCCTTAGCTATAGGCATTTCATCCATCATCTTTAGCTTTTGCTGAGAAAAAAAAAAAAATTAAAGCTAGCTGTTCACCTCTCTGTAAAGATCAAACTTACTATGTTCAAGACAAATTGCTTCCTTCTCAGAGCCTTAAAAAAGTATTTACTTCTAAATCCTAATGAAGATATATTACTTCAAAAATCACGGAATAGAGACTCCTGATAGGTTCTAAGTGAATCCCAAGAAAGGTCAGGAAGGTTGTGGCATCAGAGGCTTCAGCTGCCTGAATCAGTCCTCGCTTGAAGTGCTCTGCTGAGCTCTGTGTGGGCTGTGCTAACCACCAGCCTGGTGGGTCAGGGGAGGGTCACTCACTGAACATGACTTGCTTCTCACACAGCAGCAGCGTGATAGGACAAGTCTCCCCCACAGAAGGACAATGCAGCACTCCTTTCATACCAACTGTTCAAAGAGGAAGGCTAAGATGGCAGTAAGAAATGCTTTTGACAAAGGAGGACACAACAATGCTCCTTTCCTCAGGCCCTTGGAAGGAAAATTGTTCAGAGTATTCTTCTACAGTACCTTCAGAAGATACTCACGCGGGACATCAAGGTCCAGAAGAACTCGCACCTTCACTCAATCAAGTGCATCTGAGGACCCCACTGTGAAGGACAGATGCCGGGGCCTCTTCTCTCCCAGGATCTCAAAGTTGCATACCTCTCCAGCAGAGTCCTTCACAGAATCTTTATGAAAAAGGGAGGAAGAAACAGCTACCAAGCTCTGAGAGATTTTCAAAAGACTGCTCAGCAAGACAGTGGCAGACAAGAAGATTTCCTGCTACATTTCAATCTCTCCAGCATAGGAACTAATCCTGGGTGTCCAACTATTAGATGACCACAGTACAGAGGCTCCTTTTTTAAGAAAACCCGCTGAAACTCACAAGAGTCTCTGTTGTCCTCATGATGCCTCTGGATACAATAATCTCTGACTACAGAAAGAACAGATTCAGCTCCAAGGGTTTTCAAACCTCATCCTATGGAGCCCCTCTGGGGAGCACTAGGGAAGGA
>PVKN010022435.1:0-15133 GCA_004027915.1 Capromys pilorides
GGGGCCGGCGAGATGGTTCAGTGGTCTAAAGCGCCTGCTTAGGAGGGCTCAGGCAACTGCGGGGACTGCAGTTCGATCCCCGGCACCACATGCTGCGCCAGCGCCACCACCAGGGCAGGCTGAGCCAGCCACAAAATTAATAAATAAAAGAAACAAACAAACACAACAAGCAAACAAATAAATAAATAAATAAAATTAAAAAAAAAATACCCTTTGGTGATTCATATATCTTTTGAGAAATGTCTGTACATTTTTAAATGTGTATTTTTTAAAAAATCAAGGGAGGATATTTGTGCACGTTTATTTATTTATTTATTTTTTGTGGAGCCGGGGTTTGAACTCAAGCCCTTGAGCTTGCCAGGTAAGTGCTTATTGTACTGAGCTATCTCCACAGCCCCAGTTTGTCCATGTTTAAAATCAGGTCTTCTTTTCATTGAATTTTTCAGTTTCTAATGTATTTTGACTAATTTTTAAAATTTATTTATTTATTTATTCATTTGGTACGCAGTCTCACTACACAGCTTGGACTCATAGTGATCCTCCTGTTTCTACCTCTCGTTGCTGGAATTATAGGTGTGCCCTATCGTGGCCAGTTTTGGTGGTCAGCACAATGTGATATGTGGTCCTGGAGATCAACCCAGTTCCTTGTGCTTCCCAGGAAGGCACTTAGACCACAGAGCTATCTTCCTAGACCTGTATTTTGACTATAAACCCCTCATCAACTATATGATTTGCAAACATTTTTCTCCTATTCCATAGGTTATATTTTAACTGCTGATTATACAGTCTGCTATGCAGAAACATTTTTAGCTAAATGTAATTCCATTTATCTATCTTTGTTTTTCGTTGTGTATTTTTGAGAGGAGGGTCATATCCAAAAAAATAATTGCTCAGACTAGTATCCTGGAGCTTTTGCTCTATATCTTGTTTTAGTTTAGTTTTGTTTTGTTTTGTTTATGAGCAGAATATATGTACTAGGAGAAAGAAAGCTCTTGTCCTAGAGAAGGACAGGAGGGGGACACCAAGCAGGTTGTCCCCCGAGTCTTTTTTGTTTTGTTTTGTTTTTGTCTTTTTGAGACAGGGTCTTACCATGCCATTCAGGCTTACTTTCAACTTACTGTGTAGCCCAGGCTGGCCTCAAACTCATAGCAACATTCCTGCCTCAGCCTCCTAAGTTCTATAATTACAGGCCTATACTCTATGCCCAGCTTTAGATTTGTCCTATTTGCCAGAGGGAGTCACTGAGACCTGAGGGAGTGGATTACGAATTTTGAAAAGGTCATCTCACTATCAGAGACAAATCTCAAAAATGTCCCTTGCTTCCCCTGGGTATGATTTGTCATATGAATCCTCATAGCCATTTGACTAGGGGATAGGTGAAGGTCTTTAAAAGGAGCCTCGTAAGTCCATTGTCCATTCTTGTGTGTTTGGGGGGGGGGAGCGTGCGCACACATGCACATGTTTTGCTTTGTTGTTTGATTGGCTTTGGGTTTTTTATTGGTGATAATTGTTTCTTTGTTTTGTGGCTTTGGTTTTTTTTTGAGGTAAGGTTTTGCCTGTGTAGTCCAGGCTGGCCTGGAATGTGCAATAATCCTCTTGCTTTACCTTCCTGAATGCTGAGATTACAGATGTGCACCTCCATGCCTGGTCCATTGTAGATTCTTTTTTTTTTTTAATTTTTAATAAGAAATAACAATATGATAGTTTCAACACATTATTAGTGCATTCATAATAATTGATACATTGAATATTGTTGTCCTCTCATTGTAGATTCTTACTTGTCCTTTCTTTATGATCTTTTTCTGCCTGGAATCAAAGATCACAATCCCTGCAGGTCAAGGTGATCTCCAGAGCCTTGGGGGCCACAGAGGCGGGAGAGTATTGTGTGCAGGCAGAGGATATAGGAGGAATCTGGCAGTATGGAATCGCCCTTCCCCCTGGTCAGTGAGCTCCTCTTCTGGCACAACATAGGAGTTCCACCCTCCTCACAGTGTGCCCCTAGGCACAGGGCACATTACATTTTGAAGTACATGTCCTGCAGGAGTCACTTTAAAAAAAGAGCTGAAGCCGGACACATGTCTCCATACCCAGCTAATCAGGATGCTGAGGAAAGAGAATTGCAACTTCAAGGCCACCCTCACAACTTAGTGACACTGTCTGAAAATTAAAAATTTAAAGGGAGAGAAAGAGAGATCAGTGCGGGTTGCACCTATCCAGGAAGAATACTTGCTCTGGGCGATTCATATTGAGGCCATGTCCTATCTAAAGCAGTAGGAAGTCATGAGAAGGTTTTAAGTGGGGAGGACATAGTCAGATTTAGTTTTAGAAGACTGTTCTGGTGAAGCTCCTTGGGAAGGTAGTTTTATCAGGGAAAATACAAGACATAAGCCTGTGCCAGAAGGTAGGGGCATATATATGCCAACTGAAAGGATTATGAATGGCCAAAGCTAAGTGTGAACATTGATAATAATTAGGTTATAACCCAGAGAATAAAATAAATATGAGTCCATAGTAACAGAAGTTACAAATAAGTGCATGGGGATTATGGGCAAATCTTCCTTGGAGAAAACTTCCAATTAATAAATGTAAAAGGGCTGGGTGTGGTGGCCCATACCTGTAATCTCAGCACTCAGGAGGCTGAGGCAGGAGGATTATCAAGGGTTTGAGGCCAGCCTGGCCTACATAGTAAGTTCAACATCAGCCTGGACTATGTAATGAGACCATGTACAAAAAAATAAGGGCCAAGGTAATAGCTCCATGGCACAAGTGCCTGCCTGACAAGTGCAAGGTCGTGAGTTTGAACCTTGGCCCTGCAAAAAAAAAAAAAGGAGAAAGGAACAAGGCAGATTGAACATTATCATTGGAATGCCATTGCGGAAAGCAGCATCTACTCAATCTTCTTTTTCTACTGTATCTTAAAATCAGTAGGTGAAAAAAGAAATACCAGGTGAGTATCAGTAGGTGAAAACTTAAGGGGAAACAGGACAGTTGCATAACCTTAAAAATATTGCCTTCCAAAGTGTTTATTATCAACAAGAAAGATAGTAATTGCACAGTAGAGAAACTCACAGATAGATAGATACCACCTAGCCAAGTGATCAAGGTTAAAGTATGGCCTGCAACAAGATACTTTGATGTGTGTATCCACCCCCATATAGTGCACTGAGAAAGGCATGCTCTAGTGGTGTTCTTCCCTGCAAGCCATGACCTCAGTCTGATCAGCAAAAACATCAGACCCAGGTTGGAGGACATTTTCCAAAATGCTGACCAGTCCCTTCAAAAGTACCCAGGTCACAGAGGAAGAAGGGAGATTCAAGGGACAGTCAGGAATTGTAGAAAACTAAGGATACTTGGTAACAAGTGCCATGTAGGATCCTGGATTGGTCCAGAGAACAGAACATTAGGAAAACTGGTTAAGACCTGAATAAATTCCAGTTTCATCTTCTAAATATGGATCGTGAGGACATGCTGCTATGTCTGTTAAAGTATGTGTGTATATATAAAGTAATACATATGCATACAGCAGTAGGAGTGGGAGAGGGATAAGGGGAGCCTAGGAAGCTAGGAAAAAGCAGTCAAGGAGGAAGTGATCACCCTCCAGGAAGTGAACTTACAACCCATAGAATAGGGGAAATAATTTTCAAATCACACACACACACACACACACACACACACACCAATGTGTATGTGTATCTGAAATATGTAAAGAATTATTTAAACTAAGTAATAAAAAAGTCCAATTTAAAATTGGCAAGTGGGAGGTTAAAAAAAAATTGTCAAAGAACTCAAATAGACATTTCTCCAAGTGACATAGACAGACAGCCAGTAAGTGCATGAAGAGTGTTGAGCGTCATAAGTCATCAGGAAAATACAAATTAAAACCTGGGTGAAACACCACGTTGCAGTTAGAAGGTACCTCGAATCAGAAAGCCAGCTATCCGATGGCAAGGTTGTAAAGTTGGAAACCTTATCCTCTGCTAGATAGATTGTCCAGCTGTGGGCTGCTTTGGAAAACAGCCTGGCAGTTCCTCAGACTGTCAGTGCTGGAGTTTTGTGACCCAGCAGCTCTCCTCAGTATATAGTCAAGTGCTCACAGCACCGTCACTCATAGCAAAAAGTGGAAGCAGCGCCAGTGTTCATCAGCAGATGAATGCAGTGTGTCCGTATAGATTCAGCCATAAAAAGAAATGAAGTACCGACATGCCGCAATGTAGGTGAGCCTTGGAAACGTATGCGAAGTGAACTTCAGGTACCAAGACCACCTATGGTAAGCTCAATGACGGGTGCTTTAATCACCACTCTGAAAGCTGAGGCAGGAGGATCTCAAGTTCAAGGGTAGCCTGAACTCCATAGCCAGACCAACAAAACAAAAAACTAGAGATGTAGGTCAGCAGTAGATAACTCCTGGTTCAAGCCCCAGTAACTCTTGCTCCCCCAAAGAGACCGCCTATTATGTAATTCCACTTCTATGAAATAGGAAACTGAGAAAATAGGAAACCGTGATGTTTCACCCAGGTTTTAATTTGTGTTTCCCTGATGACTTATGACGCTCAACACTCTTCGTGCACTTACTGGCTGTCTGTCTGTGTCTCTTGGAGAAATGTCTGTTTGAGTTCTTTGCAATTTTTTTAACCTCCCACTTGCCAATTTTAAATTGGGCTTTTTTATTACTTAGTTAAAATAATTCTTCACATATTCCGGATACACATACACATATAGACAGAAAATCACTATCTTTTGCCTGCCTAGGGGTATAGTATTGCTAAGGAAAAGGATGATAAAGGTAAATAAGTGTGCTGAAGTCGGCTGGGGATGATTACACATATCTGAATGTACTAAACACTACTAGGCTCCTTACCTAGATGAATTGCGTGGCATGTGGGCTGTATCTCAGAGCTTGAAAGAAGCACAGGGAAAGTGCTTACCAGAGACACTTATACAAGGGAAGGCAATGAAGACTGACAAATACTGTTTGGATTTAGTGTTGTGGTAGTTACTCTGAATGGGACAGGAGTGACAAAGGAATAGGAAGACAGCTTTTTTCTTTGTTTCTGATAAATTTGGCTTTGCAAGGCAATATCTGGAGAAATGTCAAGAAAAGATTATTATGTTTTTTGAGACAGGGTCTGGATGTATAGTCTAGGCTTGCGGGACACTTTCT
This sequence comes from Capromys pilorides, assembly GCA_004027915.1. Taxonomy (NCBI): domain Eukaryota; kingdom Metazoa; phylum Chordata; class Mammalia; order Rodentia; family Capromyidae; genus Capromys; species Capromys pilorides. The sequence goes on from PVKN010022435.1 coordinate 5,162, forward strand.
GCCTCATCCTCCCAAGTGCTGGGATTATAAGTGTGAACCGTCTCACCCGGCAAAAACATTGTTCTATTAAAATGAAAGATGCCTTAGATGTTCTAAAGATGAATGAGAAGTTCAGAGTCTAGCCCAGTGGTAATCATATATTTAGTGTATTCGGTCCCCAGCTCCAAGAAAAAAAAGCTGAGCGTCATAGCCTACATCTTCAGTCCCAGCTACGTACTGATGTGAAGGGATGGCAAGCTTGAGGCCAGTCTGGGCAACTTAGTGAGACTTGCTCTTGCAGAGTAGAAAGGGTTGGGGAGAAGCTTAGTGCAGGAGAGCTTGCTCACACAAAGGGGCTCCAGCTCAGTTGCCAGCGGTGGAGGGGCTGGAATGGGACAGGTCCTTTAGCAAAGATAAAAAAATGGAGACCATGTGGGGCTAGAGAGACTGCCTTTGGCTGGGGAGAGGCCACCAGGGAAGGGAGAAGGTTGGAAGGATTCTGAGAGTCTTTACCTATCTGGAAAGACAAGAGGGTAGGGGATGCTGTAGCTGAAAGGTGAAGATCAGAGAGGGAAGAATTCATCATTGCTAGGAATGAGCGCAAACCCTAACAGTGCGCCTGGGCGGCAAACACCGCAGGGCTGATGATGTGGCTGGGACAGGCAGGGGAGTGGGCAGTGGTGTGAACAGAAGCCTGGAGGTGTGAGCCAGCACCAGGCCCCGTCCCTTCCCACTCCATTCCCTGTGGAAAGGAGCACCGACCTACAGTGCTGCAGTGGGAGAGCCTACCCAGTACAGCGGCCACTAGCTACACGTGGCTGTCTAAAATTACATGTAAAGTTCAGTTCTCGGGTTAGACTAGCCACATTTCAAGTACACAGGAGCCACATGGGGCTAGCAGCTGCTGCAGTGGACAGCCCGGCAGAGCCTTCACTTCACAGCCAATTCTATGGGCAACACTGTTCTAGAAAGATGATGTTCAAACTTTCTGATCTAAGGACCCCTCTGACTCCCAATTTAAGGGTCTGGATAGCTTTTGTTTACTTTATGTGTGTTGTGGGGTACTGGGGACTAAACCCAGGGCCTCAGGCATGCTAGACAAGCACTGTACTGCTAAGCCATATCCCCAGCCTTTTCTATTTTTATTTTGAAACACTTTTCTTGAGTTGCTCATATTGTCCTCAAACTTGCAATCTTCCTGCCCCAGTCTCCTGAGCACCTGGGATTATAGGCATGTGACACCATACCTGACTATTGGTGTTCTACCTTTTTATGTTGTCTGTAGTGTAAATTAGAAGTGAGAGCTTTAAATGTTTATTTCATTCGTTTTGAAAAATAGTTAATAAACTCATTACATTTTAACTTATTTTATGAAAAATAATTATGTATTTTCAAGGCAAAAAGGTCATAGTTCTTTTGAGACAGGGTCTTACGAGGTAATCCAGGCTGTTCTTGAACTTGCCTACTAGTCCAGGCTGGCATTGACCTCATGGCGATCCTCCTATCTTAGCCTCTTGAGTGCTATGATGATAGGAATGCTCCACCATTCCTGGCATCATTTCTGTAAATGTCTTTGCCTTAGTAGTGGAAGACAGTGGGATTCTCAGTTTTGCTCTTTGATTTAGTCAGTTGTGATCTCATACAACATAGTCCCATGCTCATGAGAGGATGCGAATCATATAGGCAGACAGTGTTTTGACCTTTTTAACTCCTCAAGATCACTTTTTGAGAACCACTGTTCTAGAACAATCTCTATTTGCTGCAAAGCACTCATCCCAGAGAGACTGTGATTTGCCTGAAGTCAAATAAGTACCCTCGCCACAGTCCAGGACTGTCCCCTCCTGGTTCAAAGCTCTTCCCATTCCCTTGGCTGGGCCAGGGTGGGCTGGCCGTCTGGGAGTAGGAGCTAGGCTGCCTGGCTACAGAGCCCTTGGTGTGTGGTCCTATAAATAAACCCACTGAGGTGGAGCCCTCACCCTTCCCCTCCCCAGCAGCTGCTATTTATGTTGTTGGTTGTGCTGTAGACTGGGAAGAAGAGGCCTGGAGGGAGCACAGTGAGGAATGTTGAAATCTGGAAGCCTTTGGGCTGATAATATCATGGCCCTTCTTCCTGTTCTGCCTGGAAGGGCAGGGCCTATTTCTGCTGCAGTTTGCCCCCTGTCTTACTGAGGTTCTGGGAATACCTGTGAAGAGGTTGTTGGAGGGGACTCTGGCTTTTTCTCCAAGGACAGATGCCACAGGATGGCTGTTCCTCTTGGTTACTATTTGTCAGGAGGAAGGAAGGAAATTCTTGTGTACCCACTTTGCCTGTGTGGGGAGACCAGTTGGAATTCCTAGGAGTGAAAGACGCTTTGGCCTAGGGATTAAGTGACCTGGGCTCTTGGTCAGGAGTGCCCTGGGAACCATGCCTCCCTCCCTGCAGCCTCCCCAGATCCCCTCCAGCTCCAGGCAGCTCAGAGCTGTCTTGGCTGGGAAGGGTGAGAGGTTGCTGTTTACAAGTGGACTCTTGGGTGTGCCTGGCTAGGACTGATGAAAGGGATTCCAGAAAACAGCTGGGAAGAGAGAGGAGGGGACCAGTTGGGCGACTGTTACTCAAGCGAGCTTTCCCATCCCTGCCTTTTGCAGCTGCCCATTCCTCCCTCTAGCCCCCACTTCTCTCCCTGGAAGACTCTGGTGGGGACAGCTGGGGAGTGAGGGGCTCCATCAGACCTGAAGGCCTTGGCTGAGGTCCGAGGTACCAAGCAAGAGCCCAGGCTTGTTGCCACCTCTTTGATTGTCACTCCTAGGCTAGACTCAGTTCAAGGAGCGCTTTGCCTGTGCCCTGGCAACTGCAGGCTCTGGTCTTTTTTTGAAGGGGGCAGAATGGCCAGATCTTTTCTGCAGCCCTCAAAGTCTCTGTCCTTTCCTAGCCTTAAAGGGAGATTTGATGCTGGGAGTGTAGCTCAGTGACAAATCCCCAATACTCCCCAAAAAGAAGGGAAGGAATGACCCAGGGCCTTGCAGAACTAAACCAAAGATGGCAATCACCCAGATGCCCTTGGCAACATCCCTGGAGACTCCTAAACAGCAAGGTTTTTTGTGTTGTTTCTTTTTTTGTTTTGTTTTGTTTTTGTAGAACTGGGGATTGAACTCAGGCCCTTGCACTTGCCAGGCAAGTGCTTATTTCTACTGAGCTATCTCCCCAGACCCCTAAATAGCAGTTTTCCTTTCCCTCTCCCTAGCTGCCCCCAGATTGCCCCTAGTCCTTCTAAAAAGAGCAGCCAGAAAGCACACTCTCCTCCCTCCCCTTCCCTCTCTCTTTCCTCAGCACTGAAGTCACCTCCCCCTGAATCAGGCCTTTTTTTGTGTGTGGGGGGAGGGGCCTCCCACTGGCAGAGTTCTGCTGGGGGAAAGCTCTCAGTTCACGCTTGAGTTCTCAACCCCTGTACCCTGGACTGCATCAGTGTTCCAGACCCAGTATCCTGGATGCACTGTGGGACCTTGCAGAGGAGTGTTTAAAACCAGGCCCATCCTGAGAGACTCTGGCCTAGGTTTTCCCATACTCCAGGTGGGGCTGAGCACAGTGCCGTGAGTACTGAGTTGTGGATCCTGAGGGGGGAGGGCATTGTTTGTCACCTGAGGGGACACTGACTACCCCACTGACTATTTTCTGGACTAGGTAGCCGCAAGGAAATTGACTTAGGCTGACCTTTTCCTCCAAGATGTAGGCAAAAAACCTCAGATTTGAAAAAGCTAAGTTCAAGGTTCATCTGCTTTGCAGGTTGAGGTTGTGGTGTCTCCCTGTGTCCTGGTATTTCCTAGAAAGTAAAGACCCCAGAAGTTTCTCTGAGAAATTCTCTCTCCGTGTCTCTGTTTCTCTCTGTCTCTGTCTTTCTCTCACTCTCTATCTCTCCCTCACCCCCCCCCCTTCTTTTCTTCTTTCTCTCTTTTCTCTTATCTTTCTTCCTTGGGGTCTCTAAGTTGCCTGGCTGGCTAGAAACTCATCATCCTCCTGCCTCAGCCTCCCACTTAGCTGGGATTACTGGTGTATGCCACTGTGCCCCACTGTTATTAGAAATCTGAAACTCAAGACTGAATCCTGCTCCTAGATATGCACTCCTTCTGCCACTAGGCTTAAGTTTGAGTCTCTCTTGGTGACTCCTCACAGGTCTAGGCTGCAGCTCCTGCCCTCTGTTTGCAGCAGCCCCACAGACTGGAAAAGGCCCTCGTCCTGAGTTGGCCCAGAGTGGTGTAAAGGCACAAAGGGTTCTCCCACGGGAGGCTGACTCATAGCCCTCCTTCATCCAGCATTTCCAGACCCTCTGCCCAGGCTCCAGCTGCAGCTTACAGAGATTACTGTCACCTCAGGAGGGTCTCCCACAGGTCATAGTAGGGCTTAGCCTCCAGCTCTGGGGGCTTAGATCCAGAGGATGGCAGTGATTGGCTTGTAGGTCATCTCTGGTGGCCTTAGTCCACAAAACACAGCATACATGCAGATCAAGTCCACAGCCAGTCCTCACAATAAGCCTCACTCCTGACTGGTATTAAGTGCTTATCTATTTTATTGTTTTAGATACTCTATCTACTAAACCATCTTCATCCTTTGTCTACATTTTCTTTGTATGAAGAACATAAAACCCCAGCTTTGGCTTTATTCTCTGGACCCTGACACTGCCCCGCTTGTCCCATTCCCTTCCTTCACCTTCCTGCCTTCTCAAGCTCCATTCACACATGCACACAGATGTACAACATGCACATGCCAGCCCCTGGAGAGGGACAAGGTCAAGGGGTGGAAAAGCTAGTGACCTCTGGAGCCAGGCTTTTCCAGGACAGTGGAAGCAGGAGTTGAGGGACCAGAGTCGAGGCACTGAGTGAAGCTAGTCAGATGGTCGAGGTACTCACCTGAGGCCTTTTTTTGGATGTAACTCCTCTTTGTGTCTGGAAAGAATATTTCTTCAGTTTCTTTTATTCCAGGCCTATCCACTTCTGAATATATCAAACATGGTAGTAGTAGCATGAGCAGACCAAGTTCTACTCGCTACATTCTTTTTTTTTTTTTGACTGGCTGAGGCTGCCTTACGGGCAGGTCTCGTGCTTCGTGTGGGGGAAGGTATCGAACCACGGTCCTGGCGCCTGACAGACTTTGCTGAATCATGTGCTTTAACAGACTGAGCTATCTGGCAAGCCCCCATATGCACTATATTCTTAATACTATGAAAATAATAAAGGCCAACGAGGCCTTTGTTATTTTCATAGTGTTAAGTGGTGGCAGGCAAGTGTGATGGCATGTGCCTGGAATCCCAGCACTCTGGAGACTGAGGCAAGAAGATTGCCAGTAGTTGGAGGCCAGCCTGGGCTATGCAGTTGATTCAAAGCCAGCCTGAATTATATTCCCAGACCTATCTCCAAAAAGAGAAGAAAAAAATAGAGCAGCCCATTCAGGACCCCTCCTGTTACCTCAGGATCTATTCCTATTCCTCTCTATTCCTACTCTTAAAAAGAGAGCAAAGGCCTTTAGGTTGTTGTGGAGTATTAAAAATACATATTATACAGTTTTTCCTTTTCTCTGCTTTCAGAACCCCCTATCTGTCCCACTGTGGTTCACATATACTGAGAAGAAATAATTTTCTCCCTTTGTCTGTGACCCTGATCTCAAAGCCTCAAGTCATTCCTTTCTAGGGTAGACACAGTGCTGGCACTGGGGGAGGTACGGGGAGAAGGCCTCCGGGAGCAAGACAGGCGGACAGCACCTGAGACCCTAGGCTGAGTGGCCGCCTGTGTCAGTCCACAGCGATGTGCAAAGCTGGTTATGGACTTCGGGATGGACACTGCATCTATCCTCATTTCGTCCTCCACCTTCCCTTTGTACTGAGTATTCTTAACCGCATTTTATAAGCAAAACAAAGAGATTCTCTAGAGTCAGAATTTTAAGTCAGGTTTGTCAAGTACAAAACCCTAGAAATCTGAACTCCAGGCTGTGTCTACAGAGGGTCCTAGAACTGTGTGGCTCACATGTTAGCTGCTCTATGAGGCTGACAATGCAACTTATTATTTGGGGGATTTTATTTATTTATTTATTTATATTTTTTTTGCAGAACCAGGGATTGTGCTTCATGTTGTTTTGTTGCAGCGCTAGAAATCAAACCCAGAGCTTTGCACATGCTAGGCAAGCATTCTACTACTGAGCTATACTCCAGTATAACTAGGATGTCTGTTCAGTGTACAGTGCGTCCCAGCTGTATGATTTGGGCGACAGCCTTTCCCTCCAGATCCTGCTTCCTCTGCAAACCAGTTCCCCACCTCCCAAGGTTGTCAGGAGAATCAGATCCAGTGGTGCAGAGAAAGCTTCAGCTCTGCACCGCATACAGGATATGCTCAGTGTGTGTTAGCATGATTTCTTGTTGCTTGAGACTTGATTATAGCATTTCCTTCTCTCTGTGGTCATGAGGGTTGGAGGAGGCAGCGTATGTTGGAGGAGCATAGAGCACCCTGTGTCTCACCTGCGCACTGGCTCTTTCTCTGCTCTCAGTGCTTTTCTCACCCTGGAGCTCATCTGGACTCCACTTTACACTCTTCCTGATTGCCATCTCTCTGCACCTTGTCATGCCCAGTGTTGTTTATTATCTGCCTCCCCCAGAAAAGTGGCAGCTTCATAAAGAGAGGCTTTCAGACTTGTTCTTCCCATGTCCTAACACCCAGTACCCAGCAGATACCCAATAAATGCTTGTGCTTGTATGTAGCTGTCATCTCCCTCTGTTTTTCCACAGGCAAGGTGACTGTTCTGGCTGCTGGAGTAAGCTGAATGTCCCAGCCTGGGTTGGGGACAGAGACAGGTGAGGACCTTTAGCACTGTGCATGCTGGTGATGCTGTGAGGGGTGGGTGGAAGAGGCATCCTTGTGTCCCACTGTGGAGGACAGGACCAAGGTTCAGGTACCAGTGATGAGCTTCTGAGGGCCCCCTCCTCTGTAGTCCAAAAGCTCTAAGGCACTTTTATCGGGGCTCAAGGCGGGAGGAAAAGGCAGTGGAGTAGTCAGGGCAGGTGAATTGTCAGGCTTGCAGTAAGGATTTCTCATCTGTTGGAAATCTCCATAGTACTTGTGAAGAACAAGGAAGTGAGCACTTTGCTCCAGCGGAGAAGTGGGAGCTCAGATAGAAGATAAAGACCCACACTTGGGCTGGTGAGATGGCTTAGTGGTCTAAAGCGCGTGCGTCGGGAAATTTAGGCCACCACGCAGGGACTGTGGCTCGATCCCAGGCCCCACATGCTGCGCCGCCCCCCACCCCCCAGGGAAGGCTGAGCTGGCCATAGCACAAACAAATATGTAATGTGGTTGAAGAAAATTTAAAAAACTTAAAAAAAAAAAAAGACCCACACTTGCAGAAAGACAGGCAAGCAGCTGCTGGGGTAGCAGGATGGCAGGTGTGTCTGTGTGGTCAGTGACAGGCTGCTCCCTCTGTCAGCAACCTGTCTCCTACACGCCAGGTGCACACTAGGAGTGTAGGTTTGTGCACCAAGGCCAGCACAATGTCCCTGCGGTCAGGAATGGACAGTCTGGTGGAGGAGACTGTTACAGAACTGCATGGGAATGTGGGCCCTGAGGCATGAACAGGAAGGAAGGGTGGGCAGTGCCCAGTGTCCCCAACAGAGAGGCCAGTGTGTGTAAGAAGGCTGGCACTCAGGGACCTCAGAGGTGGCTCCCCCACCCTCCTGTCTGGTGTCTGGGACAGCTGAAGCAGGAAGAGAGAGTGTCAGGCATGGCCCCTGTCCAGCGTGTCCAAGAGAAGATGAGCACTGGAAAGGGGCAGGTGAAACGAGCCCCGCATCACAGTGACACTGCAGCCTGCTTCTCACATTGTCGCCTACAGGTGTTCACATGTGACCTTCGCAGTGACTTTGTCAGGAAGAACCCTTTGCCCACGTTCAGAACCAGGATGCAGAGAATCAGTGAGGTGAACAAGCTAAGAAAGCTTTTGTGTGTTTCCTCAGCTCTTACCGGCTAAGCCAGCGAGAGCCTTGCGGCAGTGCCCCAGGCGAGGCTCGCTGAACCCCAGGACAAAATCCTATTTGTCTTATAACCTGAATATTGTGATCAGGAATCACAGGGGCTGAGGACATAGCTCAGCAGCCCTGTTCCTGTCTGGCAGTGCAAGGTCCTGAGTTCAGTTCCTGATACAAAAAGGTAGAAATTTTGGCCATATGTTTTGTATTTTAAACTTTATTTATTTACGTTATGGCCGCTCAACCTGTTCTGGCAGTGGTGCTGGCACAGCATGTGGTGCCGGGGATTAAACCACAGTCCCAGCAGTTGCCTAAGCTTGCCTAAGCAGGAGCTCTAAACCACTGAGCTATCTCACCTGACCCAATTTTTTTTTTTTCCAGTACTGAGACTGAACTCAGGACCCTGTGCTTGCCAGGCAAGCGCTTATTCTACTGAACTATCTCCCCAGCCCCGGCCATGTGTTTTGAATAGGGTTCATTGTTTTGATTTTTTGTAGTGCTGGGATTAAACCCAGGGCCTTTGTGCTGAGTATATCTTTAGACCTTTCTGTAAGTTACAGTCTCTTTAAGTTACCAAATTGCATGAGCAAGTGTTCTTTCCCCAGCCTCTCAGGGTGCTGGGATTCCAAGGGGATTTGGGGGGGGGGGGGGGTATGTGGGTGTGTGTTTGTTTGCATGTTGTTTTGTTTCTGAATTATTCTTACAGGCCTGTTTTGTGTTTGCCAACACTGTGCAAGACAAGGTGATATTCTTATTTTATAAATAGGCCACTGCAGCATAGAGAGGCTGATTCGCTGGCCAGTTGGAGGCTGATCGCAGCGGAAAGGTCAGGGTCTGTCTGACCTATGACAGGCCATGTGCAAATGTGGGAGTTTATTAACTAGAGGTTCCTGTTCCCAAGATGGGCAGAATGAGCAGCAGACTGAACCCAAAGCTGAGTGGTTACAGTGTCTGTCCATGCCACATAGATGGCACCAGCCTAAATGCTGAGAACACTGAGGAGCCTTGTCTCAGTGCTCGCTCCTCTTTGTGCCCTGGAGAAACCTGCTGAGGCTTCTTCTCGCTGTTGTTCCCAGGATCTGATGTCAGAGGCCATGGACCAGACAGCCGAGGGTCCTGGATACCCAGCGCTGGGAGAAGGTGCTGATGGCAGCATGGAGCCCAGCAGCTGCCAGGAGCTTCTGCACCGACTTCGAGAGCTAGAGGTGTATGGCAGGGAACAGGGTGGGGTGGAAGCGCTGCCTGCCTGAGCTCAGGATGGGGTGGGCCATTCTCCAACCCCTTGGCCAGGCTGGAGGAGACTGGAGGAGACTGGACATTTTTTTTTTCTTTTTCTTTTCTTTTTTTTGCGGAATCGGGGATAGAACTCAGGATCTTGCACTTGCCAGGTAGACACTTGTGCTCCTGAGCTATCTCCCCAACCCTGAGACTGGACATTTCTTTAAAAAACCTCCTCTAACAAACCCTTTCCTTGCTATTAGCTCTCTAACCTGAGGACAGAAAGCAAGGGTATACTGTCCTAACCTCAAATATCTTTTCTCCCCTTCATGCTTCTACTGAGTCAAGGGAAAGGGATAGTGACAGGGCCACAGGAGGAAGGGGTTAAATGACAAAGGGTGCAAGAGTTAAAGAAGGCAAGGTTCCTCAAACAGCACTTTGCCACATTCTTAAGACTGTCCTCAGCTGGGCATGGTGGCATACTTCTGTAATCCTAGCACTTAGGAGGTTGAGATAATCAGACCATATCTCAAAAAAACAAAAAGACCCTGTCCTCTGCCCAGCCTCTTGTGCCTGGTGCCTCCTGTTTGTGTCTTCCTAGTCACTGTATTTCCAGCCACCCAGCCTCACTGACTAAGGTTGGGGTTTACAGAAAACATGTCCATCTCAGCTCTGCGCTCTGGCTGCCCCTGGTCTCTCTGCAGGTGGCCCCAAACAGGGTTATAGCTAGTAGACCCCTTCCTGCCTCTTGCCCTAAAGAAATTAGCCCTGGGGGAGGACTGGTCCCAAAGCCTTC